>ML677361.1:18664680-18768848 GCA_007922305.1 Dermatemys mawii | reverse complement strand
TGTGTGTGTGTGTGTGTGTGTGTGTGTGTGTGTGTGTGTGTGTGTGTCGAGCTGCTCTGCAAAACACATGCCAGCACACTGCAGAATATCAACAAAACTCTCGTTTAATAGGTGTTAACCCGAGGATTGCTCTGACAGAGGTCGGCAGTTCCGGGACTGCCACAAACGGAGGAAAGGGAAACCAGATTGCTTTCTCTATCAGGACACAGGCGTCTGATCTCCTGGAAAACCTCAAACGAGTGGCTGAAGAAAGAGTTAAAAACACTGTAGCTATTCCTTACAAAATACATTCAGAGATGAGACCCGGCCTGTAAGCTAAGGCTTCTGCTTGCACCTAGATGACTAAACAGCCAGAGAAAAGAGAAATCAGGATGGGGGGAAAAAACCCAATGAAAGCAAACCCCGCAGCCCTCGGGTTGCTGTAATTTTCCATTTGGCTTATGTCTTTTCCTCAGACATGTTAAAAAAATATATTTCTTTAAATTTTTCCTCTTCTCAATGTAGTTTGCTTTCCTTTCCTGGAATATAGAGCTATATAGAGAACTGTGCACTTATTTCTATCAAGATCAAGAGTTAAAAGCCAACTGTCAAGTAACTAACTATAGAAAAAGGCTGAGTACAATATATGGCTTTTGCATCTACATCCAAAGGGGACTCGCAGATTATGTTGGCAGGGTGGGGGACCTGGGCTGCCGTGAAGCATTGATCCGGGAATGAACCGGTGGTTTGGAATTTGCTGCAGGACCACATGCAGCTCCTAGGAATGTCAGCTTTGCAAAAATGATACCTTACTGAAATACACACAAATCCTTTGGTTTCTGATGCTTTTTTTTTTTTTGCAGCAACAACTCAGAGGTTACAGGGCATCTGTCCCAGCACCCTCGTGGTGTGGGCATGGGTGAGTGTCTGAGTGGGTGTGGAGGCGGGTTGCAGGGAATGGTCCTGAATTGTTTCCAGCTGGAGTAATTCGTTCCTGATTTTAGCCATCTAAACAGCTCAGCCTTGGGATTTTCTCCCTAAACTCCTCCATCCCTCTCCTCATTCTCTTGTGCACAAGGCACGGGAACGGCTGATGGAAAATGGAGCAACATCCTTGTTGCGGAACAAATGACAGGGTAGAGGAGCGACGGTGAACTCATTTCCTAGGTGGGTGCTTGGCCATTCTCGGCAGAGTCACAGGCTTTGGGAGGAGTGCGAGAGAAGGAGAGTCAAGCAGGCTGAGTAAGAACGGCTGCTCTTATCCTATTGACTCAGAAAGCCTCCTTGCTGCCTCTCCAGAGACGAAGGGTTTTTTAAAAGGCTGCAAACATCTAGAGTAGGAGCTATTCAGCGGCAGGATTTTCAATTACAATGCAGCTGACTAAGGGCCGCATCCTGTCTCCTGTTGCTGTACTGTGGAGCCCAAACCAAATGGGTACCTGATGCATGAGAAGTCTAAATCGGCCCAATCCAGACACTGGGGCCTGCACCGTCCCTCCCTCCTTGAATGTCGAGGGAGTTTGGATTCAGATCTAGATCCAGACTTCACAGCTTGGACACACTGAACCGTAACCTCAAATCTGGGGACCCCCCCGACTCTGGTTGACATGAGGCTGTGATTCAAATTCAAGAGCTCTCCAGAGGAGAGGGATGTTATTCCTGCTTTATGGCTTCCGCGCTTTGGAGGGCAGGGACAGGGGACCCAGCCCTCCATCTCTCCCTATCGAGCATCGGTTTTTTTCCTCTCTTTCTTTCTGTTCCAATTTTCCGAGGCAAGGAATGTCAAATGAGCATGCAGGGGGATCTAATCAGCCTGACAGCTTCAGTGCCCTGCGGCCCCTGCCACGACTTCCCCGCCCGTGGGTGATTGTCAGTGCCGGGGGATGGGTCAGTCGGGAGGCTTGAGGGAGACCTTGGCTTGCCAGAGGAGAGAGCTGGCGTCTGTGAGGAGGGCAAATGGAAGCGGCTGGTGGTGACCTTGCACCGATGAAGCAGCAAATATTTGTCTAATGATAATGGCCCTGTCTGGGATTCTGTGACAAGAATGTCGGCAGCCAGCACAGGCGTCAGTCCAGGCCCGGCCGCATCAGCTGCCAAAGCCAATGATGAGAGAGATGATCGGCATCAGCCAGGCCTTAGGCAGGAGGAGGCGGGGAGGACAATACAGCTGGGATGTCGGTGGGGGATGGGGCACATTTGCTCTTGTTTAAACCAGTGTGAATCCAGTGTCGTTCCCCAGATTTAGACTCATGTAACCCTGGCCCTGATCCAGCAAAGCACTCAGGCATGTGTTTAACTTTGAGCATAGGAGTAGTGGAGTAGGCCCAGTAGGACTGTTCCCGTGTTTACAGCTAAGCAGGTGCCTGAAGTCAGCGGTTCTCAGCCTCTTCCATACTCCTCTCCCCCTGGATGCCCATCCCATTTGGTCAGGCCTTCCCTCCCCGACACTCAGGGGTCACGACCCCCAAGTTGAGAAGCCATGTTTACAGCTAACTATGTGCTAAAGTGCCTTGCTGGGTCAGGGTCTGTGAGCAGAATTAGGCCCAGGAAATGCACAGAGAGTTTTACCCTTAATTTCCAGCATTAACATTACCCCCAAACTCCAAGGAAGGTTATAAATGAAGAGTTAAGTTATTAGGAATGAATGGATCTCTGTAAATAACATCACATCAAATTTTAAATGCCATGTCTCTGTTCAGCCCCGTTCCAGTCGGAAATCGGAGGCTGCTTCCCCTTCCCGCCATTTCTGAGTATTGTTCACCACTTTGTGAAATCTGACAGAGAACGGAAAACGCACCCCACGGTACAGGAGAGAGAAAACGGTAAAGACAGCTGCGGTGAAGATTTTCATGTCACAATTCACAACCGCACGATCCCCAAAGAATTTAGACTCGTTGATGTGTTTGCCAAGGCATCTTCTCAGCGATGACTGGTAACCAGTCTTTTTTCTCATGCAGGGAATTCATTAACAGCTAATAGCAGCAGATGGATAATTCAAAGAAAGCCACCCACTGGGTGGAACTAGGTACTGGCTGGGAAATCCAAGCCTTTCTGTTCTGGTTAGTCAGTTCCCCCAAGCGTCATCTTCATCATCTTGGATAATAGTCATCTGGGACCCCTGTGAGGTTTCTGAGTTTCAGAGCCACGTCCACGGTTTTAATGTAAGTGCTGATTGTTTTTCTCATCTCAGGCGTGTAGGGGTCATATTCCAGTTTCCTCAGCCCGGAGCGCTTAAAGTTTCCATCTTTTTGGCCCTCAACACACAAGAGTCTGTCCTCAAACACCCTGGTGCCCAGGAGGCTCACCATCCTCTTCAGCTGGACAAAGAGATCTTGCTTCAGGTCCTCAAAGTGCACCACAAGGACGTTTTTGCCATACTTCAACCAGTCCAGGGTGTGAGTGGCCCACCAGGGGGCATAATTCTTGACGAATTCTGGCCATTCTGCAAGAAGCAAAGGAAATCCATTAAGAACGGTATCAGTCACAGCACATGTGAAGTCACTAGACACAATGGAGGTCTCTTGTTTACCAAGCTATCTAGTACTAGTATCATTAATAATATGGTGGCATTTTGCAAGAGTAATAATTCCCCTATCAGAACAAAGAACTCAGCCCCCTGGCCCAATGAGATGACAAAGCAAAGGTCAAATTCTGCTCTGTTAGACTGATGCATAGGCAAACTAAGCAGGTGCCTATGCCCCAAATTTGGGGGGAGAAGACCCAAACCTGAGTGGCACTGTGACCCCAGTGGTTACCTAGGGCCCAAGGATGGGTCAATCCAGCCCAGCTCTCCTGCAAGGAAAGCATGCAGGACTTGGGCTAAGTGTGCAAACAGGAAGGGTGCAATTAACATAGGTGGGAGCTACGATATCAGGACTTCATTACAGGCTGAGGTCTTTAGGGGTGGCATGAAGCAGAGGGGGGAAGCAGTGGCACTCACATTGACTGGGTCTGGGAGCCTGTTCCAGTCCTGGGGGCAGTGAGGAAGAAGATCCCAGAGCCAGCAGTGGGGTAAAGAATTGGAGGGGGCTGAGGCTTATGCCAGGGGGACGGGGCAGAAATATCTGGAAGGCTGGAGACTCTATAAACATATCAACACGGTGTTATGGACTAGACTATGTTCCTGACCCTGACTCATGCTGATGAAGGGACATATGGAGCTTCAGCACTGGGAAGCTTCTCCCAGCCCTGTCTGATATGCATCGGCGTCTCTTCCCCAATAAGCGTAAGGAGGAGGGACAAGTGACAGAGAGGATCAGACAGGAAGTGTAGGTGTCAAATAACCTGAGGTGTTTTCTCTCTTCCTGCACTCTGTCTGTGTTCCTTTCATGGTCCCGGAAGGACACGCTGAAGCTCCCCTTTACAGAAGGACGGACTCTCTGAAATGTCAGCTTTATGCTGCTGATTCCTCCCTTTGATCCTGAAAGTGAGACCGGCAGGACACCTCACTACGGCTGGCTCACGGTGTAAGCTTGGGCCAGTGACCTGCCGTCTCTGTGTCTCAAAGCCCATTCTGCAAAAAGGGGATCTGAATTATACTTGTTATACTTGCCTAAATCACTGGGGTGTGACAAGGCATAATTAATGGACGCTCCGATGTGGGGCAAAAATCGGATCCATGCTATGGCTGAGAATTCTACACCCGATTCCCATTCATTTGAAAGGCAGTCAGGCACCCAGATCCTTATTCGGTTTGAAAGACTTAGTGTATGCATATAGGAAAATCCTCTGTACCTGACCCCACTGTAGAAGACAGTGAGATCTTCCAATAACAGGCAGGAGAAGTGTGCAAATGATGATGATGATAAATGTGATATAAAATTTGCAGCTGACACCACGTGGAAAGGCAGGGTGGGTCGAAAGCACCCTGGAGGGCAGGATTCAAATTTAAAATGACCTTGATAAATGGAAGAATTGATTTGAAATCAATAAGATGAAATTCAGTGAAGATAAGTGCAAAGTGCTTCACTTGCGAAGGAAAAATCAAAGGCACAGCTACAAATTGGGGACTAACTGGCTAGGCGGTGGTTCTGCTGAAAAGGATCTGGGGGTTGTAGCAGATCACAGACTGAATATGAGTCAGGAGCATGATGCAGTTGTGAAAAGGGCTAATGTAATTCTGGGGTGCATTAACAGGGGTGTCCCATGTAAGACACGGGAGGTAACTGTCCTGCTCTACTCGGCACCGGTGTTCCCTCTAACTTGTACGTCCATGTGCAGAATTAATTTTGTTATGTGCACTAGTATGAGGTGATGTGAGCGGGAACTTAGCTCTGCACTGGTGAGGCCTCCACTGGAGTTGTGTATCCAATTCTGGCACTACACTTCAGGAAAGATGTGGACAAATTGGAGAGAGTCCAGAGGTGGGTATCAAAAATGATCAAAGGTTTAGAAACCCTGACCTGTGAGGGAAGGTTAAACAAACTGGGCATGTTGAGTCTTGAGAGAAGAAGACTGAGGGGGACTTGAGAACAGTTTTCAAATCCATTAAGGGCTATTATAAAGAGGAGGGTGATCAACTGTTTTCCATATCCACTGAAAGGAGGACAAGTAGTAATGAGCTAAATCTGCAGCAAGGGAGCTTTAGGTTAGATATTTGAGAAAACTTTCTAGCTTTAAGGGTGGGTACGCTCTGGAATAAGCTTCCAAGGGAGGTTGTGGAATCCTCATCATGGGAAGTGTTTAAAAACAGGTTGAACAAACACCTGTCAGAGATAGTCTTGGTTTATTTGGTCCTGCCTCAGCGCAGGTGGCTGGATTTGATGACTCTCCAGGTCCCTTCCAGCCCCACATTTCTATAATTCGGTGTGATTTTTACCGCTGTAAGAGCTGCAGTATTTTTAATGAGGGCGGGGGCTCCGACAGCTGTCTGACAGCTCTGAACTATCATGTTTCTAAACTTAACAGCCTTCCCTAAGAACTAAACTGATCCCACATTCCTACCCCGTCCAAATTGTGTTTTCCTGCTGTTAATGGCCTCGTGTTTTTCCAGTCATGGTTGAGTCATTCTGCAGCCCATCTGCTGTGGAGGAATCTTTCCATACAGCATGCAAACGTCATGCAAGTCCTATGCATCACGTAGCCTTGCTGACCTTGCCGGATCAATCTTTACCAAAATCTCCTAAAACTGGCTTTAAGTCTGAAACTTCTCTTTTGTAGCCCAGTTTCTTTTCCCCTTGTAGCTTCCCTTGACTCTGCTGAGATGCTCCTTGCTGCTGAAATCAATGGGGCTGACTCACTTTCAGTACGCAGGACTGGTATGATTTCCATGACAACGTCATGTGAGCTGAAAAGCTCAGCTACTGAGGCAAGGTAATGCCTGCCTTCTTTTCACTTCTCCTGTCGGTGGCACCCGTGAAGTCCTCTACCCTGCCCCCACCCCCTGGGCATTTAATCAGCCTAGACTCTGCATTTCTTCATGCTACTTGGGCTCTCTGGGTTTAATCAAGGTGGCTATTACCACCTGTCCCTCCTGAAATTGAATGCAAACAGAGCCCTGAGTTGTGAGGTTGACTTTATGGTTTCAATTCTTTCCCTTGGACAACTGTAAATGAAAAGGGGCTCCGTGCGTGTGTGTGTGTGTGAGAGAGAGATATCAAATGTGGTGTTTTCTGATCCTCAACACCAGGAGTAGTTCAGCAAAAAGGCTCTTAAAGAAATGAGACTTGGCTCTGTCGATAAAGTTCCACAAAGGTCTTTGGCAGGTGATTGATTGTATCCTCAGTGAGCTCAACTAGCCATCTGGTCCCTAGGCTGACTACATGTGCTCCCTACTAAAAATCTCTCAATTATTCCCAAGGTCTCTTGCTAATTGATCCCCACATTAAAATCAGGTGATAAAAAGGATAATGAAACACCAATAATAAGCTATGATTCTGCTGAAACTGTAATACACATGTATCTTATGATGCATAAAAGCTCTGGGCATGTGCACCTTCCTCTTGTCTTCCTTGAGGAACCAATGCCTGATTAATAGCTTAACTGGATTTAATTCCCCAAAGAATCATTAAAGACAGTATCTGTTTCATTAAACAGATACAGGACAATTCACCTTGTGTAATCATATCACATAAAACTTTGCTTTGGAACCACTCCAGGGATATCATAAAATTAATGTCACGGAACACAATCCTGATTGTAAAGAGTCTTCAGCCCAGGCTGGTGAAAAGCCCAGCTGCAACCAGGAGGGATCAGCAGCTGTCTTCAAAAACAGCAGCAGCAGGAGAGGCCAACCAAGTTCTCCTCCCCTCACACACAGTAGCGCCGATAATTCCAATAGTGCCTTGCAGGCCCACGGCAGTTGGTCAGCCAGAGAGCTGCCCTGCTTCCATTTTTGAAAGTCACGTTAGTATCCTAGTCACAGTGACAAGCGTCCCCTTAGCCGGGTGGATGTAGATTCCTCTGCCACGCACATTGGTGTAGATCTGGGCCACTGCAGTGAGCAGCGTCACTCCAGTCCCACGGCGCGGTGTGACCGAGGTCACGGTCTGGCCCGTTTGATTCAACAGGCATAGAAGTCGCTTGCTGAGTGAGAGGTTCATAGAGTGTAAAGCCAGAGAGGAGCATTGCAATCAGCTAGTCTGACCTCCTCCATCACAGGGGCCATAGGACTCCTTATTTGAGCTAGAGTAGATCTTTTAGAAAACCACCCAATCTTGATAAGAACCCACCTCAACCCTGGGTAAATTGTACCAGTCGTTAGTTACCCCCATGGGTTAAAAAAATGTGCCCTTTATTTCCAGTCCAAATATGTCTAGCTTCGACTTCCAGCCATTGGATCTCATTATACCTTTGTCTGCTAGATTGACATACCCATTATCAGATGTTTGTTCCCCATGTAGGAACCTATACAGTGTGCTCAAGCACCCCTTACCCTTCGTGGTGTTCCAAGAGTGATTGAAAACCACCATTCATGGTCCAGCAAACCCACCCAGACATATCTCCACAGGTGAGGCCAAAGCACCTTCGCAGGGCCTTGGTCAAATCCCCATTGTTGGCGGAGGGGAATTTGTAAGTCAAAGCTCGAAAGAGCTGGGGGTGGGGGCTTTCACAGAGATTTCGGCCACACAAAACGTCACCTTGCTGGGCGTCAACTGCTGTGAAATGCACATTTCCCTAACTCAGAGCCAGGTGGGGAAAAAACCATCATTGGCGCGATGGCGCTGATTCAGGGAAGCACTTAAGCTCACTTCACGCAGGTCTTGAAATGCCTTTCCTGATCTGGGACCTAAAATGTCCTCCCTGTTGGCACTCACAGCCTTTAGAACTGGATTGGCCCTGGAGCTCCTCTTTCAGCCATTGAGGGGGGTTCCCTCTTGGGGCCGACCGTGGGCCACGTTGGCGAGGCAAGTTGTACTGGCTGTTTCTGAGGGCGAGTGACACACAGAAAACAAGAGGAATCCAGGGTCCATCTATGCTGACCAGTGCCTAGATAGAGCATAAAATGTTGGGATAGAGCAGTGGTTAGAGCATACAGTGCTTGGAAATGATGCAGAGCTCCTTATGAGAAAAGTAAAAGTCAAGATCCTGTTTCTATTGGTCATCTTCCTATCCAGCTAGATAGGCCTTTCCTTTGTTTGCTTTTAATGATAGGGAGCAAGGTACCAGCAGCAGCTCCTGGTCTGCCACTACATAGAGACACACACGATTTGGATGCATAAATGTAGCCCCATGGTGAAGGGTTCAAGGTAGGCTTTCCTGGGGGATGGCTCAGAGGGCAAATGCCATGGCAGATGGTGCACCCTGGCTACCCTGCTGGAGATTAAAGTCATGTCTGACATGAAATAATTTGGGTATCCTTAACTCAATGGCAAGAGAAAGGCCAATAGCTCGGTCAGGAAAGAAAAACAACCAGTGCCCTGCGTGTGGCCAATCGGACAGGAAACGCCACGGATTAAGCTAGCAAAGAAAATTTCATCATCTCTATTGTGCCATGAGAAGTCGCTCCCTCTCCCTTAGGCCCAGAGGTCACGGCTGTGGGAAGAATGAGCAATGCTACAGCTGTGTGTGCCGACAGGAGGCTGCGTCGAGAAGGGACTCCCCCATGCCTCTGGGACTCATAACAAGACGCTGGCTCGGCCTTTGCTTTGAATCTATGGCGCCGGAGCAGTCCAGACAAAAGGCCACTTAGAAGGGTGAGTGGTGTCTTCCTCCCCCTTTCATCTTAGGGGCTTATCTGGCCCCCTTCACTGCAGTATCTGAGTGCCTCACAATCATTACGGTGTTTGTTGCACAAGACCCCTGTGAGGCACAGCTGTGCTGTTTGCCCCATTGCACAAAGCGGGGCCTGAGGCACAGACAGGCTAAGTGAGTTGCCCATGGTCGCATAGGCAGTGTTGCCAGTAGATAGCAGGCTGGACTGGGACCCACGAGCCCCGGATTCTAGTCCTGGTTCTGTCATTGGCCTGATGGCAAGTCACTTCTCTCTATGCCTCAGTTTCTCCATCCCTAGAATGGGGATAATTGGATTGACCCTACTTTGTAATGCACTTTGAGATCTAAGGATGAAAAGTGGTAAATAAGAACAAGGTATTATTGTTATTAGTCTACTGCAGGGCTAGGATTTGCACCAAAGTTCAAAGATTGTTATCCTCAAGGAGCTGGTCCCCATTCAGGATAACAGCCCTACCACTGCTGCCAACACATGGAGTTATTCCTTTCATGTGGTAGAGGCTTGTGCTTTAGTGGTTACACAGAGTGGCGGGCAGGAGCTGGAGGGGAGACATGCTGCTGCTTCCAGGAGCTGCTTGAGCTGCCTGGAGCCTGCACCCCTGATCCCCTCTCATGACCCTTCCCCGGGACTGATCCCCCTCCCGCCTCCCAAATCCTTCAGTCCCAACCCAGGGCTCCCTCCTACACCCCAAGCCCTTCATCCCAAGCCCCACCCCAGAGCCCGCACCCCCAGCTGGAGCCCTCATCTCCCCTCTCACGCCCCAACTCCCTGCCCCAGCTCTGATCCACCTCCCATCCTCTGCACCCCTTAATCCCATTCTGGAGCACCCTCCTACACCCCAAACCCTTCATCCCCAGCTGTACCCCAGAGTCTGCACCCCCAACCGGAGCCCTCCCCCTTTTCCCCCCGTCTCCCGCACCCCTCCCCCCTGCCCCACCCTGCAGCCCCCTCCTGAGTGGTCAGCCGTATAATTTATGGGGACCTAATGCTACCAAGCAGGAGATCAGGGAGAGGGGGCAAGTTTTTCACCACTCTCATTCCATTGCTGGGCTGGAATGTGAGCTGCCAAGTGAGAACCGGACCACAAAAACCGCATGGCTCCAAACACACCTACAGCTGACCTTGGCTGATTCTGCAGTTAGAATAGTTTGGAGCGCTAGCTGGTATATTTCTCTCCAGCCTTTCCCCTCAACCCTTAGGGGGGAAAAAATCACAGGTAGTAAAAAAGAAAAATCTGTGCTAGTGCCCGGACTCCAATTCCCTCTCTGCCTCTCTTCTTTCCAGTGCAGCAATCCTGAGCAGAGATTAATAGAACACACGTGAATGCCAATTACAATGAAGGCAGCCTTTCTTCACTGCACTGCTTCATCGTTATTGACAGAACCATAGCTCTGGAATAGTAGGTCCTGTGTTTCTAAACCTGCTAGGGCACTAAGACGTATTTTCCCATTTTTACTGGACTCGCTTGTACTCTGGCCCTTGCAATCAGTAGTGCGACTGCTTTGCTAGTCCCTTCCTGAATGGGGAATGCTTTGGGGCAGGTATCCAGGACTGGGCAGAGCTGAGTGAATGATTTCCAATAGAAAATTCCTATGACAAATGTTGGCTCCTTTTCAGTTTACACCATCGTTAAATTGATTCTCTGTTCAGATGTATTGGTGAATTTCTGCAGAGAATAATTTTTTGCCTTGCAAGTTCTTTGCGAAGAGTTTACTGCAAATATTCAGAATGGGTAAAATTCACGGACAGCACTTATTTCCCACTTCAGCCCTCAAACAAGGGCATAAGTAATGCCAAGGGCCTGTGTGCTGCCCGCTCTGCAGAGGGACAGAGTGGGTCTGGTTTGCACTGTGTTGACTGTGCACTATGAATTCTGTTTTTGTCCTCTGCTGGGATGCATCAGGTAACTAAGCAACATAGCACTAGCCGCAAATTCCATAAACAGGCCAGTCCAGTAGGAAATGTTGCTCTTCATGAGTACTCATGCTGTTAAAGATGAAGCGCTCGAACTGTCATCGAACTTGAAAGGTTTGCAGTTCTATAGAGTCACAGATTTCCAGGCCAGAAGGGACCACTGCGATCACCTAGTCTGACTTCCTGCATAACACGGGGCGAAAGGTTTTGCCCTCTATTTCCTGCCTCAGACCCATGTTTTGTCATGGGTCCATTGAGTACTCTTTAGGAAGCCATCCTTTGGGGACTCCACCACATCCCTTGGCAAGTTGTTCCACCAGTTAATTACCCTCACTGTTAAAAAGATGTGTCTGATTTAGCGCACACGGTGGTATATTTTGACTTAAATCCAAACTGAAATTAGTTTTTGCGTGGGAGAGAATATTTGTGGACAGATTTTTCCCACCTGCTCTTCAGCTTTGTATGTTGATTGTTCTAACACCTCAGATAAGCTTCTCTGAGGTTTCCTCTCTCCACAGTCTCTGTGCAGCATAATTATTTCCACTACAGTCAGTGCTCTGCCCAACTGACACAAACTTACACTGACAGAAAACACTGGAGCTGCTGGCTATCCCTGACTGATACGTTAAAGGAAAAGGTTTCAAGTCTGGGTACGGTGGGGAGGGGCACAAAAATCTGCACATGCCCACTGGCTCCGAAAACTTACCCACATGTGCATAATGAAACCTGCAAATGACCCCATTGTAGCAGATTGGGGAATGGCCTGCCAAGCTACCTAATGACATTTGCCCTTCCCTGAGCTACAGGGCTTTGCAGGAATTTTGTCCTCTAAACATCAACAGTAGATGGAGAAATGGCTGACTGCCTTTGTCCTGTATCCTTTCGAAGGAGCCATCACATATTGATTGGTGTGATTCTGATCTCACTTGCGGGGATGTCAGTCCAAGAGAACCCCAGTGATATCAGTGGAGCAGTTCTGGATAATTGAAAATAAAATCCAGCCTGCTATCTCCAACAGTCATCAGAAGGAGAGCAGCAGATGGGGCTGTCTGCATGGGTCTCCAAAAAACTGACCACTCGCTGTTCCAGACAGCACTGTTGTCATCACTTTCAGCATAGAGACCAGGGCATGGAGACACTTACTCCAAAGAAAGACTCGGCCCCCTATCTTGCTGTATTCCCTCAAGCTTCACATCAGTCCCGGAGAGGGGCCTAAGCTGCTAAAATGTCACCCCAGAGTTGAGCACCAGACGGGATGTTGTTTTAGAAGATCTGCCATAGTTCAAACAGGCATTAAAGCTGGGAAGTTCTATGGCCTCTGTCATGCAGGTCAGGCTGGATGATCAATATGGTCTCTACTAAACCTGTGAATTGCCCCAGACTGAGGGCTAGATAGTGACTTGGTTCATGTGCCCACACAGGTTTATGTGGCAGAGCACAACCCCCACCCCCACCCCGCTTACACACCTGCAGCAGCTCCCCAGACCTTGTTTCCAAGACACCAAGCCCCAACTACTCCCCACTGGCACTAATGGCTGAGGAGTGGATGGAGACAAGGCTCCACCCCCTCCACCTCCCGGGCACAGATGAGCTGGTATGAAACACTGTCGTGATTTGTTATGTGTCTAAGTCAACAGCAAATCACTACTACCCCAGAGCCAATGGGGAAGCAATTCCTCCTGGGACGGTGCCCCTGATGCACCACCCTGTGCCCAGAGCTGTGTTGAAAAGGCAGAATCTCTCTCCAAGTTTGGTTTGCAGCCAGAGCTGGGGTTTTGCTCTGGGCACGTCGCTGGTATTGGTGGCATTGCAATGAGGACAGAGAGAGAGAAAGCGCATTTCAAAGTGCACGTGGCAATAACGAAATCCAGGCACATACCAACGACACAAAAAGAGATCCCCTTAAATAAACTCTGAATTAAGGGCAGCAGATGTTCAATCAAGCTAAATATTTTAACTCTTTCCAATGAAGTCAATTTAACAACAGCAATTTGTAAATTGCTATAATTAACAAGCAGCCACAAGATGTGTCTGTGCAGGGACGGGAAAGGTGCTTTCTCCGGAGCAGAATTAAAAGGCTGCGACTGATTTGTCTAGAGGGGAGGATTCTCTCCTGCAGGGAATGTCCAGTCACTCAGGGGGAAAGATCCTCAAGTCGGAAGAGAATTGATAGCCCCGTGTCACGGCTTCATCCTGAAGCAATGCTCAGACAACAGTGAGCTCTGCTAGGAGGCTAGGCCCCTGTCTGAGAGCAGCTCCGGCTTCAGCAGGGAAAACCCTGGAGGATTTCACCTTCAATCCACCAAGCCAAGATTCAGCACCAGGTCGGAGCTTATCTGAGAAAGCGAGGGCTCCCAATGGGCTCTTCCAAGCGGTTCAGTCCCACGGGTTGGTAGGGTGCTGGAGTCAGGCTGAGCTTGTGTAGAAGCACTGGATGGGACCCAGAGGAAGGTGCTTTAGCCTTAAGCAGCTACTTGTTTTGGTTGAACACACAGGGAAAGGCAGCCCTGGTAGAGGCATTCTCTGCCCTCAGGTTGTCTGGTTCAGCTCAGCACATAGGAAGGCTGAAATGAATAGTCCAATGGGAGTGACGGTGTCACCCTCTGCTAACACCACTGGTTAAGGGATAATGTTACAAATGGAGGAGGAGGAAATGGCTTTGATGGGAGTTTGAGAACTAGCTACAAAAGCTGTGTGTTCCAAGCCTGCTGCAGCCAGTCAGAGTAGATGCTATTATTATACATGAAGCTGCTGGCTATGAGAAGGATGCATTCATTAGTTCCCTTGCAACCCTGTAATACCCCCTGCCTTCATCTACTGTCCACAGATGTTACAAACTGTCAGCTGTACTGCAGCACAACTCTGAAGAACACATGCAAAAGGAGCACTGTGTATGTTAAGCCTCCATCTTTTCATCCTACCTCCAGCTACTAGAGGGCGCTGGCGTGCAGAACACAGCCTGTCTATACTGCATAAGTTACTGTGCATGTCTGAAAAACATTTCGGAACAAAAAGTTGTTTCGATCTAAACAATCAACACATTTCATTTTGAAAACGCTGACACAAAACACTGAGACTTGTTCTGAATGGGGGGCGGGGGGGGTTCTCCCTCCAATCCACACCAGCGAGTGAAATGTACAAACAGTATCGAGGTAACTTGCATACCTTTGCCTTTCCAATGGGCGTGCGAAGCGAATCCAATGTGACCACCATACTTCCGATTGAATTCGGCCATCAGGGCTTTGTATGGGTTCCGGATGAGCAGTATGGCTGAATCAAAGGCCTCGATTTCTTTCTGGCCACTTTCATGGGTTTTGATGCAGATTGTCCTTCCACTTCTCCAGTGATCCCTTTCACCTTTGAACCCTTTCCAGAAAAATCAACAGACACAAGAGAATAAGTAAATGCAAAAATAAGAGTTAAAAAAAAGACCAAAGAAAAAAAACAGCAAGCAGGGAGAAATCAGATTGCAAAATATATTTGGATGGAAGCAGCTGGCAATTTAAAATATATTTGCATCCTCGTTCCAGATGGAAATAATTTATTTGCTTGGATTCTGAACAATTCATGTTTTACCTAGCACAGTTCCTGGTTACCCGGTGCCATGATCCAGTGGGTCAGTACACAACCTCAGCTTCACTCCTAGTGACAGCGGTCAGAGAGTGGGGCCTAACTGTTACAAAGGGGACGGGGAGTCAGGACTCCTGGGTTCTATTCCCAACAGTTTTGGACAAATCACTTCGGGCCAGACTGAGCTCTTGTAGAAATGTAAATCAAGAGTAACTCCAATGGAAGCTCTGGAGCTGGGCAAACGGGTAATTGTTCTCTCCATGCCTGAGTGTCTCCCAGCTGTGACATGGAACGATGAGGCCTGTACTTTACTAGAAGACACGGTGAGATTTAGTTTATCGATGCTTGCAAAGCCCCTGGAGATCCCCAGGAGGCGGGTGCGGTAGAAGTGCCACGCGTCTCTAAGGACAACAGCTATGGAGGTACCGTGGTGTGTTGGAAGGCGCAGGCTGCACCATGCTGCATGGATCACAGCGTGTGATCGCCGGGGTCCCACAGCTCATTGGCGTGAACGCACTGGGCGGCAGTGGCTGTGTTCTTGTAGCATTCCCGGGGACTTGGAGGGACCGTGCTGCTCCGTGTCTGGATTAGCCGAGGCCAGTTGTGGGAGGTGTGGGAGGCTAAGGGCCAGCTGAGGTGCTGAACTGTCCCCCTAACTCGCCTCCCCTGGGGCTGAACCACGCACACCACAATGGATCTGGGGTCTTCTCATCGGTCAATGGCATGTCTAAAGAAGGGGCACTGAAAGCTGCCATCATTCCCAGGGATCCCTGGAAAACGGAACTTTGGGAGCCTCCCCCACTCCAGTCAACAAGGGCGGGTGGTGTCTGGATTTCAGGTCCCCAACAGGGCTCCAAGTCCAGACTCCTGGGTTCTTTTTTGGGCTCCTTCACTGACGCACATGGCTACTCAGGCAAACAACTTCCTCTCAGTTTCCTCGTGTATAAGCAGAGGATAGTGATACTTGGCCAGGTCTTTGCACCCTGCGCACAGGGATGCAACAGGTGGTTCAGTGCCAAGGATTCCCCGGTGCCTCTAGCTTTGTGCCAGGGCAGTGAATGTCATCCCTTGTCAATGGAGCTGTCTGCAAACAGACCCATTTCCCAAATCTCCACTTTCCTTGAGGTCTCAGCAGCAAACACACCGGCATTCATGAGCCTCTGCGGGCCATTTACAGCATTAGCCAACATAATCGAACCCTGGTCTGAATCTGAGGGTCAAGAGCACGTTTTAAAGATATAATCTCTCTGGCCCGGGTGTTTACACTCTCCCAGTGACTCAGAGGTGGTTCGTAAAGTGAGAAATGACACTTGACAGCCCATTCGGGGAGCGCACAGAGTGCCCATTAATGTCACTGGCCTTTGCGGGTGTCTGTAAATTGGTTTCACTCGTCCGACTTTTAAAGCTGTTTGTTTATATATATCAAAAGTTCAGCTCGACCATGTCCCCTGTGCACGACCAGGGAGCGGATGTCTCCGGGCATTGGGAATAGGCTTCCCGGCACTCCACCTCCAGGTTGTGAGCCTGATCCTGGCTGAGTGACTAAAAGTCATTATGCTGCCTATGGGAGGAGAGTCAATGGAGTCAGTCCACGTCCTGCTGGCAAGGTATCCCATAGTAGAATTGGTGCTAACTACAGTCAGGGTAGGGCAGGACGGGCGCCAAGGGTGCTTGGGGGTTCCTGCGGCGTAGAAGCAACGGCTGCCGAAATCGCTTTGCTGTGCGTCCCATGCCAGCCCCTAGGGCTACGATTACATTAGCAAAAATGACCAGCACACTCATTTTGGGAAGAAGTGGGTTTCCCTCTCCCTGCTGCTCCAAACTCTGCTTCTTTTGCTGCTGAACACAGGGCTATGGCCTCACTTTCTTAGTTCGCCAGCTGCAAATCCAAAGGCGCAGCCAACCAGCTTGCACTCAACATGCTGAATAGCCTCATCTCAATGACCCTTAGGCCTAGCTGTATGAAAAATACACACACCATGTCTAAATAAACAGAAGAAAAAACATATCAGCAGATGACTCAAGCCAGGGGGAGACAGAGAATGTAAGTAGATGTATTACATCAATTATAGATGTGTAATTTGCTTTCCTCCATTATGCTGTACAACACAGCTACATGGTAGCTAATCTACTAGTTGCTTGGATACATTTTAGCCCAGTCAGATGAGTAGAAAGCCCAGAATAAACATGAAATAGTGTTTGGTTTTTAGCCAGTGGAACAAAATGCTTTGGATCATTAGCGCGTAGATTTTATTGCATGTGCTTTTTTGTTGTCGTTGTTAAAACTCAGCGGGATAAGGACGTTTAAATAAATTGCTCTAATGAATGAACATACTCAAGAACCACTGTGCAAAGGAGAATGAAGGGATGGACATAGGTTGATATAAGTGCCTTTTCTGGAAATTCTATCATGCGGTATCAGCTGCAGCTTTTGCAAAGACAATGTCAAATGGGTTCCACAGAATTAAACTGAACTCAGCATTTCGGTACTGAAATTCTGGACAATCTTGGAATGTATTTGAAAGAGACTACTCAGGGACTTGATTTGAGCAAGGATTGGTATAGGAAAGCCTCCCGGGGAAACATGGTTTCTTCTAATCCTAGGCGTGACCAGTTCTAGGAATGAGACTAGACTCCCTGGAGTTGCAGGTTCGATTCCCCACAGGGTCATCTTAGCTGGTCATCCTTCAGAGGCATGTAAACTGAGTGCCATGCAATTTGCTAGGTGTGAGTCTTTCAGATATAACCAGGATCCATGGACTTGAAAGAATCCTGGAGGTTTGACCAACATTTCCAGTGGTGACCCATTTGCGCACATACTCAAAGAATAATTTATTCATTGACTATTTCACTCATTAAAAAAAGTTCTCAAATATATTTAAAAAAATTATTCACCCAGCTCTAGAGGCAAACACAGCTTAACACGTATGTATTCAAATGACTATCTATGATAAGCATTTGCACTGCCAGCCCAGCTCTGGTACAGACAGCATTAGGAGAGATTTTGTCTGAGAGTTTGTTAAAGAAAGAAAGGGAAAAAAAGCAAATATTGGGATCTATAAAGGTATTGAAAATAAATATAAAATATGATCATCATTATTCCTCTTATTACAAGACTGAATGCTACAGAAAGACCATTCTTGAGCACTAATCTAGATTGTAAACTCTCTGGGTCTTTCTCGTCAATGTTTGTAGAGCAAAATGGTGTCCTCAGAGTAGCACATTTTGTGGAGCAAAAGGGTGTCCTCAGCACAGCGTGACCTAGTACATATGGTGCATATGAGATTACGCTGCTAAAAAATGGCATCCTCCATGCTGTCTGGGAGGCAAAACATGGGCAGCAATACATCTGAAAACGGGAAAGTTTGGGAACCGCATGCAATGGGGCCCTGAACCTGCCTAGGGCTCCACGGCCCTACTGCAATATAAAGAATAAATAATACTAATTTAAGTATTTTCTTCTCGAGCTTCATTAGAACATAAAAATTACCAGACTAGATCAGGCCAGTGGTCCATTACGTCAATATCCTGTTAGCCACACGGGCCAGCAATACCTGCTTTAGAGGCAGGTACAAGAAATCCTGCAGAACGAACTGACCAAATAACCTTTCCACAGAGACGTTTCTTCCTGACCCCCATGAGAGGTTGTCTTATGCCTTGGAGCATGAGGGTTTTTAACCCTTCCAAAAGTCTTCTTCTGTAACAAATAGCCATATTCTTCCACTTTGGCTACTATCGTTAGCCATATAAATGGCCATGCCTTCAATGAATCCTACTAATGTCTTTAACTCAATTATATCTTATGGCAAAAAGTTCCACAGCTAATGGCATAAGTGCATGAAAACTGTTCGTTTTTGAGTTGCCCTCACTGTGTCTTATGGCTCGTCCCATAAACTATTGCTCTGTAAATTCAGACCTTCCCTGCGCTGAGCACAGCAGCAGCTCTTTATAGTTCTAGCCAAGTCATACTGTCATTTTTATATCATCGGGGCAGTGTTGTTATTGTCCCTCCAGGGGCTTTAGAGACGGAGTGGCGGAAGAACTCTCTCCCTGTAAAATATTAACTCAGTAAATAATTTCTCCATGTCACACAGGAACAAAAGATGGATAGCCGCAAAATCATTACGCCCAAGGAGAAACATGCTTTGTGAGTCAACCAGCAGCAACGGGCAGACCGGTAGCCTAACATTTTTCCGTTAAGCCATTCTGCATACCCTAAGCAATAACATTTGCTCTGAAACAGTCTAATTTGTAACCGAGAGACTGGCCTCTCCCTGCAGAGGGGGAGGGGAAAGCAGATTTTTTCTTATTTGGAGGAGGGAGCGCTTTTGTGGAATGGCCTGTTTTGGGGTAGGAACAGAGGGAGCCGAGCCCGACAAAAAGCAAAGTGATCTGACTCCACGTTCACATCTCGGTCTGAACCAAAACATTTTTTTGCAATGCGGGAGGGGAGGGGATAAGTTGTTCTCAAATGACGGGCCCTTTTCATGCTTTTCCAGGTTACGAGCAGGCCGAGAAACAGAAGGAGAACGAATGGGGCTGGTTAAATTATCCAGTGTGAATGATATTCAAAAGGAACCGACCGCCACTCTCTGTTTTCAAATCACCCATGAGCCCACCGATGGTTTTCAAAGGCAAACGTTATTCTTTGTAATTGTATTTCAGTAGGAGCCCCAGACAGTGCCGTGATTCATTGTTTATTTGGTTTTCAGTGTCGCTGAGAGGCCCAAATCTAGGGACCCATTATTCTAGGTACTATCTAAACACACAGTCAGAGTCCTGAAGAGCCTGCAGTCTAAACATCGAGATCAAGAAAGCAAGCTAAAGAAAGGAAATATTATTATCCCTGTTTTACAACGGGAGCTGAGGGCCAAAGACTTTGAAGTCAAGATTCAGCAGAGAACTATACGCACGTGTTTAATTGGAAGCATGTGCTTATGTTCCTCTGTTCTGCAGGGCGCATAAAGGATCCCGGGTGATTCTCCGTCGCTGCTCATTTTTAAATCAAGATGAGCTGTTTCCTAAAAGATCTGCTCTAGGGATTATTGTGGGGCAGGTCTCCGGCCTGTGTTATCCAGGAGGTCAGGCTACATGATCACAGTGGTCCCTTCTGGCTCTGGAATCCTCGCGGCGATGTATAAAGCATGTGTTTAGCTTCAAGCACGTGCTTAAATGCCGCTATAAAGGACAAACGCTCGGCACTTTCTTAGAATCAGGTCCCTTTAAACTGCCTCAACTTGGGCCACCAGACATGTGGTGCTCAAAACCACTTATCCCGTCAGAAAATCCTGCCCATGGTGTGTATTGTGCGGTGCTGCTACCGTCTCTCCTGCCGTCTCTTTCAAGAGGCATTAGCATGCCAGGAGACACGATCGGCTTGATGCAGGTCAATTTTGGTGGGCTGCGGTCCTGCTAGCCACAGGGAGGTTCCACTGGGTGACCCCCAGATTGCCTCTGTTTTGGCGCTTCTTGCTAGGGTCTGTGATGTTTTGGGTTAGCGATTTGTGTCCCCTGGAGCAAGACTGTCAAATCCAAGAAACCCACCTCCCACCTCATCCTCCTCGTTGGTCTCTCAGAGACTGTTCTTCCTGCTTCCCCCAATCCAAGGAGCTGGTGCAAGGGAGTTACCCCCATGTTCACCTGGAGGTCACGCGAGGTAGCCCCCAATCTGGCCCTCAGGAAGGTGCGTGTGGATATTGCAGGGGGGTGAATTCAGATTGTCCTCATTTGAGCTAAACAGCGCCATGTCCCACTCCATGGAAATGGTACAGTCCAGCCCTCGGGCCTTTTCCGAGGAGGTGATGACAGATGGACCATGCAAACAGAACTTCATAGCGGGAACAGAAAGGAGTGACATGTAACCACTCCCAAACTGTGGAGCCTGGGGCAAGACTTGGCCCGAAGCCTGAAGTGTTTCCTCAGGCAAAAATCCTGCTGGAGCCTGTTGCCTGAATACAGACTGCTGGATGTGGGACCATTTGAAATGCACTAAGTGAACCCCTAGTAACAAATCTACCAAGACATTGTGATGGCTTGAAAGACTCAAAGCTGTTTCAGAGCAGTGAGGACAAGAAGGGGAAACAGGATCAGCTGTATATGCTGGTATTTGAGCAGGCAGCTACATTTCTCAAGGGCACTCCATTAACTGAGGTTTTCAGGTCCCTGTTACTTTATGTTTTAAGCTATTGCTTCTTCATGGACAACACAAGTCAGCAGCTGTGAGGGCTGGCTGGATTCCAGCTGTGCTGCTTTGAAATGAGGTAACTTTAGACCAGTGGCTCTTAACCTTTCCGGACGACTGTACCTCTTTCCGGAGTCTGATTTTCTTGCGTATCCCCAAGTTCCCACTCACTTAAAAATGACTTGCTTAAAAAAATCAGACATAAAAATACAAAAGTGTCACATACGCTATTACTGAAAAATGGCTGCCTTTCTCATTTTTACCATATAATTATAAAATAAATCAACTAACATAAATATTGTATTTACATTTCAGTGAATAGTATACAGAGCAGTATAAAGTCATTGTCCATATAAAATTTTAGTTTGTACTGACTTCACTAGTGATTTTTATATAGCCTGTTTTCAAACTAGGCAAATATCTAGATGCATTGATGTATCCCCTGGAAGACCTCTGCGTACCCCCCAGGGTATGTGTACCCCTGATTGAGAACCACTGGTTTACATCATCCCCGACATGCATCAGTTTCCGGAAGAAGGTGGAAATCAGGAGTAATTACATTGACTTAAATGGAATTCCACCCACCTATCTATCAATGAGTTTTCATGGCAGAGAAGAGAATTTGGCCTGTGCACTCTTCATAGGCGCAGACTCTGTGGGTGCTCTGGGGCTGGAGCACCCATAGAGAAAAGATAGCGGGAGCTGAGCACCCACCAGCAGCTCCTCTATCAGCATCACCTCCTCCCCACAGTGCCTCCTGCCTGCCAGCAGGGGCTGCCAATCAGTGCTTCCCCCTTCCTCCCCATGCCTCCCACAATCAGCTGTTTCACAGCATGCAGGAGGCTCGAGAGGAGAGGGGAGGAGTGAGGATGCAGCACGTTCAGGGCAAGGAAGAGGTGGGACGGGTGTAAAAAGAGGTGGGGTTGGGGCGGGGCGGAAGGGCTGGCCTTACCATGAGGCGAACTGAGGCAGCCACCTCAGGTGTCAAACTGTGTGTGGGGTGGGGTGGGCGCCACTAGGACCCAGAGTGTAGAAAATTGTGTCTGCTGCTGGTGCATACGTCTTCTCTCTGCTCAAGATGCACAGAGATGTGGGAGTGCTGGGCTGGAGGAAGGAGGGCACAAGAGGCTTTTCAGTTTGGGCTCAAGCGAGGGAACATGGGGTGTTATTTGAGCTCCCCGCCTCAGGTGCCAAAATGGTGTGGGCCGGCCCTGGGAGAAGGGTGTTGCCTGAAGGCAAGGGGTGGAGTGAGGTTGGATCGGAGCCAGAGCTGTGGGTCGAGCACCCCTGGCACAATGAAAAGTCAGTGCCGTGTTCTTTTGCTCATTAATAAAGCACCTTTCATTTCCTCATCCCAGAAGTGTATTTTTAAATTTAAATCTCCTCTGCTGCCTTTCTTCTGAAACCCGTGAAGTTGTCCCATTCCTGAGATCCTTGCTGATAGGCCATCTGAAGTCACAGTGACAGCAAAGCTGCTGGTGACGCTGGGGACCTTGCAATTTAAATGTTTCCAATGAGCATTAAATTGTTAAAGCTAATAATGCAATAAATCAAGCTTAGTTTTCAGGTTTGAACCTCTAAGTCAGTTACAGACGGTTTAATTTGGTAGAGGACCTTGGACGATAATTTGAATGCTAGAACCAAATTTTATTAAGAGGAAAATGATTAGTAAGCAAACGGCACACAATTACCATTTATACTAAATATGTCCTGCTAAAACCAGTTATAACCAAACATAGCCACAACCCGGGCCCTTGTCCTTGTTCACTTCAGTTTTCACATTTGACTGACTCCAACTTTTATTTTTAACTTTTGCTCACACTAACAAGCTCAATTTCTCTTGCTCCTCTGTACTTAGGCCAAAGCCTAATTGCTACTTATTTTTTCACCTAGCACATTCTAAAGGCTACCCGCCTCTCTCACCTTTGTTGTAGAGCGATCCATCGAAGTAATAGCTCCCAGTATAGAAACCCGTAGCCAGCTCGATGAGATGGCGCGCCCAAGTGTTGCCTGCCCCGGGAAAACTGGCCAGAGCAATAAATTGTTTCGACCGAGCCGGTAAAAACCTTCTATCCATACAACGATTGTCTAGAAAGGGAATAAATAGAAGATGTGTCAAGGTGCAATATGTAAGATTCCACCACTGAGACAAAGGGAAGAGAGGTTTTCAGATCTCTGGGGACGTACTAAAGGAGATGTGGAAATGCTCATTCAGTGACCCGTATTCATAATGGCCACCGTGGGGGAGTCTCTTTTTCTGCCCCAGGAGCTGAAGCAGCATATGGCTTGTTTTTTTGGCTAAAGCACCAGATACTATCCAAACTCCTCTCAGTTGTGGGGCCGTCTCAAGGTTTATTCCTATTTTCTGGATCTGTGGACAATGCATCAAGAAACACTTCTGTTTCTTTGCTGCTACCTCCTCAGCCTCATGTTTGTGTATGATGCCCAAACGAAGCCCTTTTCCATCAGTCCTTGTGTCCATTGGGGCCTTTTCAGTGACACAGCGACTGTCTTGCCAGTTTCTGGTTCCCCTTTGGCAGCAGGGCTATGAACCACAAAGCTCCGGCAGGGAGGACAAGAAGGGGAAACAGAAGGAAAATCACCTGTCTACGCTGGTATTTGAAGAGGTGACTACATTACTCAAGGGCCTTCCATTAACTGTGGTTTTCAGGTCCCTGTTACTTTGTTTTCCAGCTATTGCTTCTTCACTGACAACACAAGTCAGCGGCTGTGATGGCTGGCTGGATCCCAGCTGTGCTGCTTTGAAATGAGGAACTTTCAGACCATCCCTGACATGCATCATGGGGGCTGGGATGCGGGGAGAGTGATGGGGATTGCAAGGATTGGAGAGCCATCTCCAGGCCAATCCTGCAGGGACCATCAGGATCCCACACGGATCCCCTGTGATGAAGGCAGCTTATCACCTTCCAGAGCTGGGGTTGCCAGCCCAATACTGCATGTCCAGGCCTGTTGTCAATCTTATGTAGAATAAGAAGAGATATATGGATATTTCCTAAGCCGTGTATGTAGAAATGCATCCTGCCCTTCTATGCTGATTAATGCAAAAGCATTTTTCAAATGACTACACAGAACAGGAGAACTGGAGGAACACTGTACAGTAAATCCCTGTGCATACTTGTTTGACTTTTGAAGCCAATTCTCCTGGGCTGGCTGGCGTCTCTTTTTTGTTCCCATCCCGTGAACCTGACAGTGAACACGAATTGCAAGAATGTTCATCAAAAGAGCGAAGGCTAAAGAGAATTTTACAGATTATTGGACAGTAGGATGGGGAACATGTGATTTACCTGCCTCCCAGGGAGCTCTGAAGTTTAATGGACAATTAATGTTTGCAGAGTGCACTGAGTTCCTTGGATATCTCCATGCTAAATGTTATTAACAGGAGACTTTCTACTCTTTTGATTTTCTAGTAAAAGCTAAAACTGCTTGAGAAAGGCCCTACAGGAGCTTTTGAACAGAACAAAAGTTACCATATTATAGCAAAAAAACGTTGGGTTACAAATGTCCTTGAAGTCTTTGCTTACTTTGCGTCCTAATGAAATTGATAAAAAAAAAATAAAATTCTCCTTGAATGCATACCAGAGATTTCATTTTTATTTACTTAACTTTCTTGGAACAATCTGGATGGCTCTGACCTTGAATGGAGGCTGGGGGAAGTCACCTCTAATGAAAAGCCCTTGAGTTTTCTGTTTAGGATTCCTTTCTCTAATTTCCCGGACTGGCTTTTCATTTTCTCCTTCCTTGACCCACAGTCTTTTATCCTGAGTTGTAACCGTATGGACTTACTCTCAGCCTGTCGCTGTGAAATGCTAATAGAGCTCGGAAGACAAAGGCACATCTCTCACTCACTCACCAGAAGACAAGCATATTCTTGCTGTCTTCTGCTGAGCAATTTCATGTACGTATTTACTTTGCATTGCCATGGGGCAACCTGGCAAAGTCAAAATGGTCTATGGAGGTCTGAAGATATTTCTTTCTATGACAGTAACCCCCCAAGCACCTTTCTGTAACATATCTCAAGCACTGATGTCTTCAAACATGATACCTCTGGGCTTTCCTCCTTCATTTAGGCCACATATCCACAGGGTAATAATGTTCTGTACTCATATGAGGATTTCCAAGCGCTTGACGAGCATGGGTCGATTAATAAAACCTCATCGCCCCTCCCCCACCCCGTGAGGCATGTTAGTGGCATTTTATGGACAGGGAAATGGAGGCACAAAGCGATGGTATGAGGAATTTTTATGGATGGGGAAACTGAGGCACAAAGAGATTAAGTGACATGCACAGCAAGTCAATGGCAGTGCCAGCAGCTGTAGCCAGAAGTGCTAATGCTCAGTCTCTGATATTATCACCAGAAATGGGCTTCCAACGAGGTGCAAGAAAAAAGCAGAGTGTTCCACAAATCTGAATGAAGCTGAACCCTACATTCTTTTTGGTTAGCTAGTGAGAGAACTGAAAAGCATCGCCACACACAGGGTCTACAGGCATTCAAAAAGGGCTGCTTTGCAATGATCCCATGAGATGAAAATCATAACCACCCAAACCAGAAGAAAATGATGCAGGGAACGGAAATGAACAGCCTCGTTGGGACACCAGGGGCTTCTTTGGAAAGGAGACTGGCTTTGTCACATTTGGCTTTCAAGCAGTCTTCACAGCCTCCTGCACGCTTCCCCTAGGGCAGCGTTGGACAGCAGGTGCACTGGGGTGTCTGGAGGCTCCGTGACAGAAGATCAGAGACCCATTATTAACCAGTGATTGGTTATTCTGGCCTGTAACTTATTGATGATGACAAGGAAAAAAAAAGAAAGAAAGAAAAGTCTGCTAAAGGCAGATGGCAAACTGTTATTTCCTGTGTCTGATCTAAGCAGTAATTAAAGTTGCACGATCAAAGGAGGATTTATTTCCTGGGAAATTGAAATAACTGGTAATTTTTCATGAACGCCGAATGGATATTTGGAAACCCATGTTATTTTCTCCAGGGTGACCAAACGCCCAGAGCTCCATGTATTCTGTGGCGAGTTTGGACCCGGGTGGTGAAGCTGAAATCTGCAGCAGAGACATGTGACCATCTGATCTGTTAATGTATCCTTCCTCCTACCCCTTCCTCCAATGCCCAGGTACGAAAGAAAGGGAAAGCAACACAGGAAATACAGGTGAGGCAGAGGAACCAGCTCTCAGTGTAATGTTCAGGGCAGCTCCACTCTGTGCCCCGGATTAGGACCATTGAACAACGGAAGTAGAATCCGCTCCCACAGAACTCCTCCAAGAGCCCCCACAGAGGCTAGCACTGGGCCCTTGCGGGGAATTAGTCTAGTTCTATAGAGCTCACCCGACGGGCTGAATGTAAATCCACAAAGTCCTGGGGTCTTAGTAAAGGTGGCCCCCATCCAGTGACTGTCCCGTTCTGGGAGGTCTGCGGACTGAGCTAGCTGGAGGCCCACTCTCCCAGGCAGCGCTTCAAGTAGGCACCACTGAGTTAATGGTGCTTGTTGGCCTTGGCTGGGGAGTCCTATAATCAAACCATTCCTCTCGCTGGCTTTGGAAGGAAATGAACCTGCTCAGTATATGGCAGAGTATTCCCGCCAGTGCTTGGGCCCTTTGTAACCAAGGCTGCTGTGAACATGCATCGTACTGCACGGCCAGTCAGCCCACCCCCAGGTAGAAGGTGCACCGACGCATGGGAGCGGGGCAGCAGTGGGCCACCAACGATCAGCATTCGGCTAGGCAGCAGGGAGTCAAAAACTCCCCAGCAAAAGCCTTTGGGAGTAAGAGAGGGAATGGCCGTGTTATCAGAGGAGGGGGTCACGCCCGGACTGTGTGTCCCCGGTCAACCCCCCAGCTCTGCTGGAAAACTGTTAAAGGGAGAGAAACAAGTGAGCAGCTGAGCTCCGCATACACCCGCTCTCCAGCCCCTCCACAGGGAGGAAGACACCACGGGCAAGTAGCAATGACTCTCCGTCATTAGCTGGACTCCAGCTGAGCCGCCGCGCTCCGGGGTTCCCGGAGCCATGGCTCTTGCCAGAAGAGGAGGGTTAGAGAGCTTCCTGGCAGACACCCGCCGGCAGAGCCCAGCGCCCACCGCGACGCCGCTCCGTACCTTGCACTTGCGTCTGGTACACGATGAAGTACTCGGCGGTCCCGCAGCTCTCAAACTCCTCCCCGCCGCACTTCTGGGCGCACAGCTGCTCGTCCTCGCGCTCGTGGAGGGTGAAGAGCGTGGTGGGGAAGCCGCAGTGGCAGGCGGCCCCCCCCAGGGCTGCCAGCGGGTATTCCTGGGCGGGGAGCAAGGGACAGTGCCGCTCAGCCTGCAGCAGGCTGGGACCCACCCCCCGCCACCAGCGCCCACCCGCTTCCTGATTGCCGCCAACTCAGCCCCCGACACGGGGCCTGTTTCTGCTGCCAAGCACCCATCATCTGCAGGGGCAGCACGGTCAGGCCCTTACTTCTGAACACGGGGTCAGGGATTGAGTACAGTGGCCGGGGGAAGTGTTTCCTTTAGTGGTTATCAAGGGGGTCTGTCTGTGCTGCAGCAACACCTCAGCCTCCCAGCCCGCGTCGATTCACGCTAGCTCGGCTCAAAAGAGCAGCGGAGCGGCCTGTGCTCAGACCCACCTGACCCCTGGGGTCACCCCTCTCCTTGGCATCTGCCATCGGCTATCTTGGCACGCACCCTTCTCCACGCAGTACCTTGTAAATGTGTCCTTTGGGCCAGGGGCACCCCTGCAAACCAGCAGTACCTCCACGGCAGCCATTAAACCACGCCTGGAGTCGAGCCGTGCGAGCGGCGAGGTGTTATTGCTCCTTGCGACCCCCGTCACAAAGCAACGGCAGCTCGGCTTTGACAAAAACCAACCCAGCCAGAGGTCTAGCCTTTCCAGCACCTCCTGGCCCAGCTGCGGCCCGGCCTCCCAAACCCCTGGGCTGGAAATTGCTGAGCTATTTGGTAGTGCAGGGGGTAATATATCTGAAGCTATGATACTCCTCTTAGAATCATGGCCTGAAGCTGCTCCGGTAATTTGTGAGTTTGTCACCCAGAGTGAGGTTACTAAAAGCCCACAGACTGCATCTTCTGTGACCTCATTTGGATTTTAAAGTGCAGAGTTATGAGGGAACATTCCAAGACTGACAGGCAATTTAACACTCCGGGCTGTGGCGACACCGGGTTAATCAAGGGGCTCGGTGCTCAGGATTTTATTTACACCTCCGAGAGCCAAGCTCTCAGGGGAGCAAGAACAAAGCAGGGCTGAGGTGCGGAGCCGCCGCGCTTGTATTTAACCAACGGGACGGAGTGCAGGGAACCTGGTGGGTTTCAGTGGGGCTCTCTGGTCTGTCGGAGCATGTTCACTGGGGGAGAGATGGAGACACAGCCAGGGAAAGCTGCTGAGTCTAGGTATATTGTTTTCAAACCCCGTTCTTAGCCTCCAGTTTGCCAGGCATCTGTTTGAGCTACATGTGTCTATGTAAGCTATAGGGATTGTTTGCTGAGAAACTCCCTGCTGCAGATGGTTCGACCTTGACGTGATTAACATCTGCCGTTACATGAGCCATCATAAAAATGAATAATCATGATGCTTCAGGACAGTGGTCTCCAAACGACGGCCCGGGGGCCGGATCCGGCCCGCGGCTTCCATTTGTCCGGCCCTCAAGCTGAGCAGGCACGCGGAGCAGGCACATGGAGAAGCCACTGCTGCCTCCCCACTGCGAGCTGCTGCCAGCGGCCCCATGTGCGGAGGGGTGAGTGCCCCCGCGGCTGCGGCGGGAGGAGTAAAGGGGGAGGGGGCGTGGCAGTGGCCAGAGGAGCATGTGGGGGAGGGGGTGGCAGCGGCCGGAGGAGCAAAAGAGGGGATTTTGCATATATTTGGATATATTGATTTTTTTCACAGTTGCTTCGGCCCGCGAAGCCCCTTCCAAAATCTAATATGGCCCTCGTCTCATAAAGTTTGGAGACTCCTGCTTCAGGACATAAACTGTGTCCACAGCTGGGGGTCAGGAAGGAATCTACCTTCCCCCATTATTACGGTATGGCATCTGCAGTTTCCTCTAACACACTCCACCTTTTCCCATGTGAGGGTCAGATTCTTGGCCACCAGTCTACTGCTGGAGGTGAAGCATTAATCTGTTATTTCTGGTCAGAGATCCACCAGGAAGTGTGTTTGTTTGCTTGCTTTTTTTCTTTCATTGTAAAAAAAATATAACATTCAAATCCAGTAGATTAAACCCTGGTAAGACTCTCACAATACATGTTAACATTTGTGTGCTCCAATATAGTAAAAGTCTGGCATGGAAGAGATCCTATGGAGTCATCGTTATGGATTAGAGCCCTGTTTGCTTCGCCTACTTACCTTTTCAGTGCAGAAATCCACACACTTATCCACAGACATGTTCAGCATCACTCCAGTCACAGGCAAAGCTAAGGAGACATTGTCCGGCCGGTGGAAGCATCCGCGGAATATCGCACTGCCATCTGGAGCAGAGAGAGCTGGTTAGGAAAGGTCCATGTGGTGTGGAAGACGGAAAGTCTGGTTCACTGGCAACAACGGCTGTCATGCAAAGAGACATGAGTCGAGATTTTCCGAGAGCCTTTCACGGTCTTCATTTGCTGCCACCTATCCCACCGCCAAACCTGGGCAGTCAATTCACCCAAACCAAATCCTTCCTTTTGGTTGCAAATGCTATCCTCACCGACAAGTAATCTGACTCTCCGGCCAAGTGAACAAACCCTCCTGACTGATGCAAAAGGCCTCCGCTTCAAATCCCCCTCCACACAAAGGCATGAGATAGGTGATAGACCCTTGCCAAGCATGCCGTTCCATGCAGCCTCCTACCACCAAGGGCTACTTCCATGAAGAGAGGGCCAGTATGGATGAGTCTGCAACCATCTACATATCTCTAACAGACCAGTGAACAGTCACTGGCTGGTAACAGGGCTGGCTACCACTGACCTCATCAGGATCTGAATCCATGTGAAAGGCTCCCACCCCTTGACCAATCTCATCTCTTCCCTACCGCGGAGTTATCAAGGACCCTCCCCCTTATTCTCAGGAAATGATCCAACTTTCATGACAATTTTAAGTTAAATAAGCCTGTGGTACAGTAAGGGAGCCGATTCTATCTGAATGCCATTGGCTGTCCTCTGAGAACACACCTAGAACGTTACCTGGAAAAAGACTCTTTGCTGCCTTGAATAAAAACACACCAGTTGAAATGCAAATGCCTCGTGTTTATTCGGAGAGGTTATCCGGAAAACAAACAGCAGCACAAACTCAATGAGAATCTGCCTCCCCATAGACTTGCTTTGCTGTTTAATTCCTTCTCCTCTGTTCTGTGCAGCTTGTTTCTTTTTCTCTTGCTATACAAGGAGAGTATTGAGCAGCCTGATTAAGGATCACTGCTTCCAGGCGCCAGTTCCCCCCACTCATCTACTCTGTGCTTTTCTCCAGCCAGCCTAGAAAAGGTGCCGTTTTGGAGGAGGAAGACCTATCTCCCTGGGCTCTGCGCAGTTGTGCACTGTGGTTATGGTGTCAGCGCACCCACTAGCAGACAGCTACAGGTTCGCCTGGCACTTTGTGTCTGATCTCCATCATTTCATGAAGGCAGGGTGAATCTTGGAAAGTCTCTGGCCCAATTTGCTTGAAGCCAGAGATGACCTGTGACCGTCAAGAGGGCGGGGAGGGGCAGAGTGAGGGCAGCTGGCTTCAGCTCCGTACCAGGCCAGCAGCAAATCTGGGGCGGACGACATGGCCCCCCATGCATCATCACTGCTTGAAGCCCTGCTCCTCCCATGGGTACTCAACATACTTGGCTGAGTTCCTTTTTTCTCTCCCTTATCATCCTCCATCACTTGCTGGCCACTTTTAACCCTCTCTCTGGCTCTTTGGTTTTTAATCTCGCTGTCAGCAAAATGATGCTGTTGGACTGCTGGAATTTTGAAAGCCCAAGTGATGTCACTAGTTCTGGAAAGAGGCAAGAGACCTTTACCGCAGGAATTGGATTCAGAGGGATGAGGAATTAGGAAGGCACAGTGCTGTTGCATCTCAGCTGCTTGCGATAGGAATATTTGTCCTTAAACACGTCTTTAAAAATACTCTAGCATTGGATAGTGGGCATGGTGACAATCTAAGCCAATACGAGAATCCATTTGTACTGACCTTTCAAAGAACAACAGCTCCTTTTAACTGAGGTTTAAGAAGCAAAGTGCATTTTGTACTGTCCTGTATGGAAGGTCAGGGGGTTCTGCTGTCCTAAAAACGCATCAAAATAAACAGAACACTCAAACATCTGCAGCAGTCATCCCTACAAAGGTCAGCACTCGCCCACAGTGCTCCCAGTGTGGTAGCCTATATACCCCAGTATGGACTGATTTGTGGCAGAGAAAATGATTCTGGTGTCTCAGATATTGTATGTTATGAATTTCCACACACAAAAAAAGAACCAACCAGCTTCAAAGCTGAGCGGGGCGAAGTTTTTTGACCAAAATTTTTTTCAATGAGAAACACAGATGTGGTGCCCCTGAAAATTTTATGAATTCATGTCAGTTTTGCTGAATTATTTCAATTAGAAAAAAAACCCTACAAAAATAAATTCTGGAAACAGCATAACACTTCATTGCAACATTTTCAAAATGAAACGTTCTGATTTTTCAATGTGAATGATTTTTTGTTTAGAGGTTTCCTTCATTCAGTTTAATAAATTCAAAAACATCTTCACATGCTCAAATTTGATGCGAAACGTTTCATTCAACTCTAAATGAACTTTTCCCCAACTTTTCAATTTGCCAAAAAAAAAATAATATTAAAAAATGCAATTTTGGTTTGACCCGAAGTGATTTTTTTCCTGTTTTTGGAATTGCCAGTAAACCAAAAAATTGTAGGTCTGGACCTAGCCGTGCTGGGGATGTGGCAGATCTCCTGGCTAGACATGGTTTCCATCATCTATAGGGTTTACAGTTTGGTAAATGCCTCTCAGCACCCCCACTATACCATTGGTCTAGCACCCATGCAAAAAATTCATTATTTATTCACTTTTACTTACAACTAAAGAGTCTGTTAGCTTCAATTAAGGAAAAACTCACTGAGTGAATAAAAATAATCAAGAGAAGCAGAGCGAGCATGGTGCATGTGCCTCACGGTAACAGGCTGCAGCAACTCTGAGAACAAAATGGTTGACGTTTTGGAAATAGAAGGAAGCAGTACACAGAAACCGAAGTCGTCCCAGGTCCATGGCTGCCTATGCTACCTGAAAGTGGGGTAACTGCTGATTAAAACTGACTTGTTAATGGAAACATGCTGTAGGTCTGTATCAACAATAGCTTTACAGCAAAGAGTGTTAGCTTCCCAGAGTGTGCTGGCCGCAAAGCACTGCTTGGAGTACTCCACTCCCTTCTGGTCTTCTTAGAGCAATGCCAGTGCCAGGAACAATTTGTGAGGGTTCATTTGCATTTTTCTAATTTGATTCTGCTGGCTTTCCTGTGGGACAGCCTGGCAAAAACCCCAAACCGTTCCTGCCGGAGATCTTAGACACATCCAAGTATCACCGTAAATGATCATTCACCTGGCTGGATAGATTCTCCCTCTCCCTTTGACATTTAAGTACTTGCTAATGAGCCCCACAAGTCTAGGGGCTTAAAGATGAAGGGAGGCTGAATACAATGAATACGAAATTACAGGCCGGATTCACAAAAGCCTTAAAAAGTCAGAAAAAGATCAAAAACCCATAACTGACTCATTAAAGAAACACTCTGCATTCACAGATGCCTCTGCTTTTCTCTCTCTATCTTCTTTCCCTCTCCTTTGGCTGTGTTACAGTTAATCTGCCTGTCCAAATCACTTAATAAGGTTACACCCCTTCAATTCACAACCCTGGCTCCGTTTATGCAAAGTGGGTCATTATTATCGGGAAGGGAAGTTATAGGTTTTCCAGGCAGCAAAAGTGATCTGCTGAAGTCACCTTGCCCTTAGAACGTGCACCAGTGAATTATTTTCCTGAAATGGGGAAATTTCCCTCAAGGAACAGTCTGTATTTTGGACAAAGTCTGGTGTTTACAGCAGCAGTCAACTGGAAGGCAGGACTCCTGGGTTTCAAGTCCAACATCTGCTACTGATTTGCTGTGCAGCTTTGGTCAAGTCCCTAGATTATTTAGGCCTAGCTTCAGGTGTAGCATTACCACCATCACTGATCACCAGGGGATAGCTCCACCCACATAGGAAATGTGAGTTTCAAGGGGATGGTATCCCCTTAACAGCCTGTTAACACCCAACAAATAATATCAGACCAAACCAAGCAGCCATTGCACCTCCAGAGCCTTCAGGCCTGGTTTCTGGTCATGTGTTTCTACTGCTCCACTGTACCTGCCTAACACAGATGTCGGCAGGAAGCTGGGATTTAACCCCAAACCATCACACCTATTTTTGGGGGCTCAGCATGACCTTCCTCTAGGAAAGTCACTGAGATGAGGAAGTATCACACGGGTGTCCCCTCCAGCGGGCATCAGAGGACCTACCATACACTGTGACACCCCTGAAAACATGCAAGACATATACATTTACTGAGCTACATAATTAGATCGTTGGGCCAAAGATGGTAGATGCATTCCTTTGGATGTCAAGTGACTAGCTAATTATAAGACAGTCAGGACCTCTAATCCAGATCTGAGGCTGCTATCAGTCAACCTGTGGAACTCCTTGCCAGAGGATGTTGTGAAGGCCAAGACTATAACAGGGTTCAAAAAAGAACTAGATACATTCATGGAGGATAGGTCCAGCAATGGCTATTAGCCAGGATGGTCAGGAATGGTATCCTTAGCCTCTGTTTGCCAGAAGCTGGGAATGAGTGACAGGGGATGGTTACCTGTTCTGTTCATTCCCTCTGGGGCATCTGCCATTGGCCATTGTTGGAAGACAGGATACTGGGTAGACGGACCTTTGATCTGACCCAGTGTGGCCCTTCTTATGTTCTTACATAAAACCTACCACCTCGGGAAATCACTGCAGTATTAGTCCTCATCGGCAAAACCATGGGAAAATGAATCCTTTGTGCTATTAAAATGGACATCCTTTGAGTAATTAAACACGTTTCTGCTCCATTAGAGCTAGTCAGCAGGAAAAGAGGGCATTGATCAGCAAGCTCTTACGGGCTACCTGGAGTCCGCTCAATGAATGGAAAGGGTCTAACTTCCCATGGACCAATCAGCTGGTTCTTTTAGTGACGATCAGCTACTCTCATAATCAGCTAATTCCATTCTGTGTCTGGTTTCCAAAGACACGCAGCACCCTGGAGTAGAAAGCTCGTATTACGGATGGAATCGGAATGAAAGTCTCCAGTAGTTTCAATGCCGCGTCACTTGCAAATTGCAAATCCCGCTCTTCCTATTGATGGTTATTATGGTAGGTGCCTCCGAGCCCCAGTCAAAGCATCAGAGCCCCATTGTGCCAAACAAATAAAGAAGGCAGGCCCTGCCCCAGAGAGAAGTATCAGGCAGGACACAACAGCTGACTCAAGCAATCAGACAAGGTGGAAAGACTGAAGACTAGGTACCTTTACTGACCAGTAGAGCAAACAGTCAATGTGCCAGCCAGGCTATGATTTAACACAGGCCACCTGCACTGCTGAGTGCCAGGGCCAGGAACTGCACCTTAGCGGGGCATAGAAATCCCTTGCCCCTGGAGCCCGTGCTTCCAATTGTTCCTGAGTGCTCCGCTCCCGCAGTGGCTGGCACAGCAGAGAAGACAGATAGTGTCACCACGGCACTGATAGCACCTGGGTCTCTCGTAGGAACCTCGCCACCACTCACGCCCGCCCGCTTCCCATAGACGTGCACCCTGCGACCTCCTTGTCTGCTCTGGCACAGGATCTCCCTACTGGCTGGAGAAGCCAGACACTGTTGGGTGGTGGGCTAACCCACCAGCTCAGTTTTCCAGCCCGCTGCACCTGGCCTCCCTCTTCCCACAGAGATGCTCTGGATTTTGACTGCTTTCCTGAATCGGCAGCGATGTCTCTCCCGGAGCCACCTCCAGCCTTTGCTCTTTTATGAGCATTTATTTTTCCCAAGGTCTAAACCACCCTCTGGCGTGAGCTCATCAGACTGAAGTTATCTGCAGCGGAGGTGACCAGAATTTCATGTCCCTCTGGAAGCTCATGGGCCAACCTCATTAGTCAAGTGACTGATGCATGGCCAAGCGGTTCAGTCTCCCTTTCCAAGCATGGTAGACCTTCTCCAAGGGAGACTGCTGAGGTGAAGGACTCTTAAAGGACACTGAGAACATTCTGCCAGAGAGAGATTCCTGCCCATGGTCAAAGGTGGGAGGGTGAAGTGGGTCTTCACTTCACCGAGGAGACACTTACTACCGAAGAAAACTTCATACTTCCATAGTACCTTTCATCTCAATCATTACCTCCTAGAAGGCCCAGCTGAGATCCCAGTGTGCTAGGTCCTGTCCACACCCATAGAGAGAGAGTCTTTGTCCCAAAGGATTTACAATCTAAACAGACAGACGAAGGAAGTACAATCGACCCACATTATGGGTGAGGCACTGAAACACACATAGATTAAGCAACTTGTCCAAGGTCACACAGGGAGTCTGTGGCAGAGACAGACACTAAACCTAGATCTCTTGAATCCCAGGCTGTCTCTTAACCATAAAAATGTCCTTCCTCTCTGCTGCATCCTCAAAGCACTTTATAGCCCTGTGAATGAGGGGAACACCGCACCTGGAAGACAGATAAAGTTATCCCCATTGTATGCTGGGGAAACAAAGGCAAAGAAAAGTTACAAAGCCACATTTTCACTGAAGGACTCAATCTATCAGTGGTGTTTCTTTTGACACAGGGATCAGTTCCTACACATCCTCGTCCCTCTCCTTCCCCTCCCCCACAAACCCCTCAGATTCTGTGCGCCTGGAGAGCATTTGCTGGGTCCTATTATGATAATGATCTGCCGTCACCTAATGGCTGTGAAGCTAGATTTGCTAATGGCATTTGAACAAGTCAGTTTGAGCTGCGACAAACCAAGGGCAAAAGCAATTTGCTGGGAATGAGCTTCGTTCCTTCTGCGTGAGGCCTTGCCAGTGAGACTCACGTTGCTGCATTTTGCTGGGTGCTTATATCACAGAACAGGAGTGAAAGCCCAGGAGCAAAGTCTCTCTCTCTATTTTTATCCTCTCCTGGGACACCCACCACGCTGTGCCTGGGGACAGTGGGGCAAGAAGCACTTCAGATTCTGTCTCTTCTCCTGGACCTGCCCTGACCCTTTGTCAGGGAAGCAGATGATCCTTGTTTCTTCCTTTGCTTATGGGGAGCTTGTTGTATGAGGAGCAAAGAGATTTCCAGGGCTTCCCCGCCTCCCTGACCCCCAAAACTGAAAGCCTGTGTCTCATGTGGTTCTCCCAGTCCATGTTATAAATGCTCAGGAGCTGATCAGTGACTATGGGAAACACTATCACATTCCACTGCAGTAGAAGAGACGCTATATTCGCTTTCCAAGGCTGATGAGCAACGGCCAACAGGGATGTCAAGAGAAAGCTGTTGATTCAGGAGCCTTCCATGTTAATAATTTGCTCTTTGTTCCCCAAACGGAGCGGCACGCTCAGCTGTCAGATACTTCCCGGAACTCTGAAAGGTGAGAGGCGCATGCCTGCAGAGCAGCGGAGATCGAACCAGTGAGCAGAGCGGTCACAGCAGGCATTGTGGGATACTGGGGGAAGCCAGTTCTGCCGATAAAACAAACAGCAGAGTCTGTACTGGTGCTATGTCGCTTTAACTTTGCTGCACAGAGCTTTATGCCTCTTGTTGAGGACGTTTTGTTTGTCGGCAGAACAGCAGAGTTTTGCCGCCAAAAGTAACGTTGTTGTGTGTATACCCCCCCGTTTTAGTGTAGCGTAGACAAGGCCTTAGACTTCTGCAAGGCATTTGACTTGGTACCATGTGACATTTTAATTAAGAAACTAGACTAGGTGAAAAAAAACATGGCACATCAAATGGATTAAAAACTGGAGATGTATTGGCCTGAGACTGTCAGGAGACGTGGGTTCTTTCCCCAGACCTGTCGCAGGCTTCCTGAACAAGTCACTGCCATGCTTTGTGCCTTAGTCTCTCCACTGGAGAAATGGGGATGATCATTCTGAGTTACCTTACTGAGGGGGATTAGAAGCCTTAATTGAGTTGTGCCTTAAAAGCTAACTGAGATCACCGGATGGAAAGTGCTATAGGATACTTCTGTGCTGTAATTGCTGCCTATCATTCAAACCAATATTGTCTCATTGTTTCCATCTACTCCCCTGTCCATCTGTTTCCATCTGTTGTCTCTTGTCTTATGCTCAGATTGGAAGCTCTTTGCAGCAGGATCTGGCTTTCTGTACTGTGTTTGTACAGGGCCTCGCATAGTGGGATCCTGGCCGATCCCTTGGGCCGCTAGGTACTACAGTAACCCAAAGAGTCAAAAGCATAGACAACTTATAGGGCCATCTCAAATAATATGTAGTAACATCAAAATGGAATCCATTATCTACTATTATCTGTAGCTAAATCAGTCTGAGTTGCAGGCGCAAGTCATTTGAGATCCGTATGCTCCAAACCGCTCATATTCCAGCCAGGCACTGTCTGCCCCAAACAAGAATGATTATGCCTCTGTTTTCAATCAGAAAAATTCAAATCATTTGGCATATTTACCAAGCATCATTCAGGAAAGCTTTGGTGTGCCTGGCAGGAATGAACTAATTAGCTAGGTTCACCACATAGCCGACGCTGGCTTAATTATGAAAGTACTGTAGGTATGCAATGCGATTCAGACAGTCCATTTCTCAGCTCTTCTGTAATACCGCAAATAATCCCGACATCTGCAACTCAGCATTAAGGTTAATGAGGTCTGAGTGGCCCATGCTAGCACACCTTTCACTGTAAATTAATAACACAGCTTCTCTAAGAGAATGTTGGCTCCCCAAGACTCTCTCTCTCCCCGCTCCTCTGTTTCTGGCAAATGCTCACGCCAACTCACTGCAAGGGAAAGGCCTTTGGATTCTAAGAAGTGTCCCCGCGGTTTGTAACATCGCTAATGTTTCAGGACATCCGCTGGGGGAGTTGCGCCGATGCTGCAATGTTAATGGAGAGCATTTCACCACTTACAAAGGAAGACACGAACAAGCACAAGGTTGCCGCGGACTTTGCTTTTGACAACAAGGGTGGGATGCCCCGAAACAAGAAAAGCACGCAACACTGGGCAATTCAAGAGTTCCCCCACGTCTTCACCAGGCACACCCCATTTTGACACACAGATTGTCTCATGGACACTTTCCCTCTCATCTGCCACCCCGTAACAACCACGTCCCTGTCAACGCGAAAACGTCACAATAGGGAAGTAGTGAATGGCTTTTGAGTTTCTTTTAATGCAGGTTAGCCGCTGGGAGCCAGCGCCGTGTGAGCAGCTGGTTCTCTGAGAACTACCAGCAAGTGCCCGCCTGTCCATGGGCCACGCTTTGAGAACTTCTGTTGTGATCCATAAGGGCTGCTTCCTTGGGCAAACAACCAGCCAGGCCAGGCAGAGAACTGGGGAAAAATCAGGCCCTGCCTGGAAACACAATGAGAGGCCACCTAGTGCCAGGGAGTGAGCACTAGAGTGATGTTCAGGAGACCTGGTCCCACCTCTGCCGCTGACCAGAGCAAGTCTCTCACCATTTGCCTGTCTTGCCTAAGGTGCATCAGAGATCATTTCGCACTTGTGTCTCCTCTTGTTCTGAGGCCATGGCCCTTGGCTCCTCTCAGACCAAAAGGGACCACCCGATCATCTCAGCTGACCGCCTGTCACAGCCCACCAACACCCCCTCCCAACACCTGCACACTAAAGGCAACACCCAAAAGAAGACAAAAGTTTCATCATCCTCAGATTTCTGCTTCTACAACTGCCCCATGGTACTTGATATTAACGTGGAATCTTGTTCTCCTGTAGTTCAAACCCCTGGGCTTCCCAGTGTCCCGATCTACATGTTAGCCACGTACTGCCTTGTATCTTTGTAAAGGTTTCTTTCACAAAAAAAAAATCTGGCATGTAGTTCATCACAGAAAGCACACGGCATCAAGTTTTCTTCTTTCGTTATTTGTTGCTAAATTATGCCAGTGAAGTCAATCAATCCTTATTAAAATGATTATGGCAAGACCCCAGTTGGAGTAATTTGACGGCCTCTGCACACTTTACCATCACAACGACACCGTCCTTGGCAGCTTCCGCCAAAGAGTGTCAGAAAAAAGGCTTAGAATGCGGGGTAATTACAGTATTATGCAACTTAACTGGAAGCCAAAGGAGTCCCTTGAAGAGAGAGCAGGAGAGAGCATGTGTCAGAAGGAGAGTGGAATGGAAATCCACTCATTCCTGCATGGAGTCTGTGTATATTCTTCATCTCCTAGAGGAATAGCAAGTGCCCACGTTCCGTTCTGATGCCCACCCACAGCTCCGCACGCATCATTTCTGCAGGACAAATGGAACAACATGACATTCCTAATTGAAAGGTCTCTCCCTTCTTGCGGGATGAAGAGAAATTAAAGGGCCTGTGTCCAGATTTGTACTTCAGGCCAGGTTAAATCCTGAGTGCCTACCCTCAAGTTACTCCAGATACACATCTTTATCTTTTCTTATGAAGAGTGACAAGAGCAGGTAAGAGCAGAGCTCCCCAGCGGCAAACCGCTCAATCTATCACCCTTTCCAGACTCCTGAATGACAGAGGATAATAATAACACTTCACTCTTCTATTTAGTGCTCATCCTCTGTGGATCTCCAAGCACTTTACGAAGGAAGGCAAATATCTTTAACCTCAGTTTGCTGATGGGAAGCAGAAAAATTAAGAGATTTGCCCCAGGTCAGCAGCATGACCAGAGCCCAGATCCCCTGATTCCCAGTCCAATGGACCAGAAGATTAACTGGGGCCTGAGAAAAGTCAGTAGGGGGTGGAGACTCTTCTGTGAGTGCGATTCCATCATCTCCTTTCCAGCGACCAGACGGTCATTCAGCACAGCGAGACTGACAGACGGAATCAGCTTGAAAGGGGGACGGTATCATGAATTCAGTATTGAATTTTTCCCTTTCCTGTCTTGCTCCATGGGCAGCAGCCTAGGAACCGTCTACTTCAGCCACCGTCGGAATAATTCCTCTCCTATGTTACTACGGCCCCGGCATCCATGTGTCATGATCGTCTCTGGCCTTGCCATCGATTTTTGTCGAAGCGTGACTGTGGTTCCAGTCATTCATTCATTACTGGTTCCAGTCATTCATTCATTCCAATCCCATTCATTCCTGAAAATAATCAACCCCACCCCCATCCTCTTTTCCCTGGTTTATGACTCAAAGTAGCCCAGCACTTGTGCAAGGAATGTGGGGGGTGGCGAAGTTCGCAAAAGCGAAAGAGGCCAGGCAAAGCCGATGGGAAGAATATAACATTCCCCTTTCTTTATAGCAGAAGGACACAGAATAGCTGCTTGAAATAGCCCTACAGTTACCATATTGTGCACCACAGACCTAGAAGGGATGAGCCTAAAGTCAAGCTATTGTCCTGTCATAGTTCACTCTTACTGCAAGAGTCAGCTCAGAGAGGGGGAGTGGGGCAGTATGGGAGATGTCCCTAACACTGGAGCCTAAGTCTGGCCGCCTGGAAGGCACAATGTGCGTCACACCTCATGGCACAAGCCTTCCCCCCAATAAACCCCAGAAATTTCTCTGAAAACAATCCCAGGGAAGAGAGCAGCCCCACCCCTCTGTGCCCAGGATGCTCCGTCCAGAGCCGCCCTCTCCTCACTGAAATCCTCCCTGCAGCCAGAAGCAAGAGGTGCAGGAACTCTTGCCAGAGAGCTGAGAGTCCTCCCCAGCTCAGGGAGTCTGGATAGTTCAGAGACGCCTCAGGAGAGCCAAGCTCCCAAACTCGAGAGGTACATTGGCTGGGTCTCACTATTCACTTTGGGCTCCAGGTGTCAGCGTGAACTGACCCTAAGAGGCGAGCGCGGTGTTCCCAGCGGGTGTGATCTCCAGGGATGAACTGCAGGGAAGTCCCAGGAAAGCTGGTCACCCCAAAGAGGTGGGCACGAAGCTCTGGAAAATGCAAATGTTTCCAGCTGGGCACTTTCCCCGTTTCCATGTTGCATCTGCCAATCCATTTTCATTAGCAACTTCAATGGATTACTTACATCTCCTGGCGGACTCCTGGGCCAGCTCCAGCCGGTAAATGGAGAGACGGTTCACACCTCCGCAGACTTTGCTCTTCTCTCCCTTGCACTCCATGTTACAGTCAGACTCACTCACGTTCAAGGCCTGGATCTTGTGTCCACAGTAACATTCTGCACCAAACTCCAACCCGGCATACAAATAACCCCTGGAGGCAGAAACCACAGTCAGAGCAGTATCCCTTACACAGTGAGACAACAGATGCAGGGGGAAGGAGGAGCCTGGCCCAGGTAAACCTCCTGGAAGTCAGGAGAGCTACTGGGGATCTGACCTGCCAGAGGGGATGGTTCAAACCCCTAATGAGATCAGCGGTTGGCATGCAGTCCAAGGCACTGGGAATGTCAGTGTTCCCCAGTGTGGGACTGTGTTTAATCTGGAAAGGGTTGAGGTTCCTCGGGGTTGAGGTTCCTCAGAGTCCATTGCATGAGACAGATGTGGTGGGAAAATTCTCTCCTGCATAAACTATAGGGAAACTTCTCCTCTCGGTTGAACACAATAGGTGACAACTCTGATTCCCTGGTCTTGCGATCGGCCGAATTCTGAGCGGTGCTGACCTCTCCTGCTCACATTAGCAGGTCCCAAGATTTGGCCTCATGTGTGCAGATTTCTCACTACTGTCCGCAGCAGCCCTGTTTAAGCACAGAGAGTTTCACGTGCGGATCTGCAAGGGGAATTTTGCACAGTAGCTGGTGGATTTTCCTTCCTACTCTTAGTCTCCTCCCTGTTCAGTCCTCTTCCCTGGCACAGACCACAGGGGGAAGAGAAATGTGCCCTTTCCTGGTGGCCCTGAGGAGCGCACTGCCAGGGAAGGTCGATGCTTCTCAAATCAAGAGACGCTGCACTCAAAATAGGTAATGCAAAAACAGCTGCACATTTCAGAAACCTCTATAAAGGCCAGTTTGACTTTCCTAAGCCTAGTCCCAACCGCTCCGATTTCAGTGGGCTTTGGATCAGGCCCTCAGTGGTGAACTGGGGTGCTGGGGAGAACACACTGGGTAATCTCTACCAGGAAGCCCCAAGTCACATCTGTTAACTCAGGCATCCAGATAGCACCAGGTGAGCCATTTAAACTGACCAGTCCACTATCTATCCAGTATTGAGCGGAACCAGGCATCAGTCTGATCCCACTTCAGCAGGTGCAAATCAGAAGTAACTCCTTTAAGGAAACGGAGTTACACCAGCCTCAACTGGGTGTGAGATCAGAATCAGGCCTGTTGAATCAGAATCAGGCCAGACTGGAATCCATTGCTTGGCTGTTGAGTCAGTTAAGCGAGTACACGCTGATTAAGATACTGCTAAGAACATAAGGACGGCCACACCAGGTCAGAGCAATGGTCCATCCAGCCCAGCATTCTGTCTTCCGACAGTGGCCAACGCCAGGTGCTTCTGAGGGTAATTATCGAGTGATCTGCCCCTGTCAACCAGTCCCAGCTTGCGGCATTACCTAGATTCTGCTGTATTTAGAATTCTCTGTAACAATTCAGCCATTCGAGCGCCAGTCTAAATGGCTCCAAGTACTGGGCACAATGGGAGATCAGCTTGCCGCAAGCCATGTCAGGGTTCTGGTTGCCACGACAGTCATGTAACACCTAAAGTTCTCGGAACAAGAGTGTGTTTGATTATTTTTTTTTTGTATGTGTGTGTCCATTGCTGATGATTTACTACACGCCAGCTGGAAGTAGCAGCACTTTAAAAGAGAAAGGGCTTAGTGCACCTTATAGATCATAAAGCAAGAGACAGCAACATTACTTACAGGCGAAAAGGACATGATGTGTGTTGCAGGTGAAATAATAAGCAATGGAGACTTTACAGGGCGGCAGAGTCGGAAAAGGCCCCTGGTTTACACTGACTGGGTTTGAAAAGAAGAGATTGTAACATTACCTGAACCAGGAGTGGGCTTGCACAGTGAACACAGAGATGAACCCCCTTTGCCTGTAGACACAAGGGTCAGAGCTTGCCACAAAAAACTGACTAGCACTATGGGGGGGAACACGGGTTCTCTGGGAAAAGGCCAGCCAGGCAGCAATTCTGCTGAGTAAGAGAGAGCGGCTGGGCAACCTCTCCGATGATTTTATTATTAGTTGTTGTTGAAGAGCAGGGCTGAGCGCAGTGCTGTGTACAACACGGAGCAGGGACGATCCCCGCACTTGAGCGTTGAGAATCGAAAGACTCTTGTGTGGCAGCTCAGCCAAGAGACACACTGTCCCTTGTCCAATCACGCTGGGTCTTAGCACGCAGCTGGCAGCAGCACATGTGCAAAGTTGCATGCACACGAACTCGTAGTTGCATTGGTCATCTGCAAACACCTGTGCGCGTACCGACGCGACATGCATCTTTTCAATTGTCTAAGGGCTGCCCAGGTGCAAATCTTAGCACTTGCACCCACGACCCCAACAGGAGGAATGTTCCTTTCAAAGGTGCAGATGCTAACACTTGTGGGCTCCTGGTGTAAAGGGCATGTGGAAGCATTAGACGTTTTAGCAAGTGTCTGCCCCTGCAAAGGGCAGGCACAAGTCTGTGCCCATCCAGCTGAGTACTGGCACGACCGGCAGTGAAATAGAGGTCTGACCGTAGCTTTATCCTGTATGTCCAATATAGTTTGGACCAATGGGTGATCATTCAGTTCCTATCCTGCCTCCCCACCCTGCTGATGAGGCCGTTGCAAGGAAAGATTGCAGTCAGAAACTGGGGATCAGTGAGGACTCCACATGCTGTATCAATGGCTGCACTAATGGAAAAGCTCAGGAATGTCACAGGCATATGTAGGCCCCATGTGCTGGGCTTTGGCTTCTGGACTTTACAGAAGACACTGGAGTGAGAATGTCTGCCACCGAGCCCAGAGGAGGGATTATCTGGCAACATACAGACCCTGTGCACTGCATTTCAAAGGCCCGGCAGGGGAGGAGCTGGTGAACGCTGACTAGCTAGAGGAATGTTTAGAAGCAGCAAATTGTTTCCAAACTCCTTTCCTTGTTCTGTGTTAATTCATCCCTCCAGCTTTACATTCAGCCAGGACCCTAGATAGCACTTAGCTTAAAATTCGGATCAAAGGCATCACTGAAGGAGCCCCCATGTCTATTGACGCTGTGGATGTAAGCTAATAGGGTTCAATCCCTCTGTTCCCCATTATAGACTCCCTGGCTGACTTTGGATAAGGTCCTATTTTTAAAGCAATTCAAGTGTTTAAAGATACAGATAGGTCCCTAGTGGGATTTCAATAACTGATTTCAATGGGAGTTAGGTGCCTACTCTCTGTATCTTTAGATGCCCCAATTCCTTTAAAAATTGGGCCCTTAAGATCTCTGGGCCTCAGTTGCCATCTGAAAAAATGGGGCTAATGGCACTTCTTTACCTCATCAGGGTGCTGGAAGGGTAAATATGTTTGGGAGATGTGCAGATGCTATGGTATTCGAGGCAACAGAATCACATTATTTATCTGGGACGATGCCCGGGGTAGAAGAGCTTTTCCAGCCCCATAGGTAATAAAAGGTTTCAGAAGTGACAAAGAGTCCTGTGGCACCTTAAAGACTAACTAAAATTTTAGAGCATAAGCTTTCGTGGGTTAATACCCACTTTGTGGGATGCATGCAGAAAAAGGTTTCAGACGTTCATTCATCGGGAGATCCCTGTATTTTCCCCACCATTTCCCCAAAACAAAAAGGGATTCGGGGTGAACGGCAATTACCAATATTCAAAGGCAACACCGGGCAGCCTGGAAAGATGCCGGCTGTTCCATGCGAAAGCCCGTCACTAGCCTGTGTCCCTTTTTATTTCACAGCTTTGCCCACCATGCGGTCGTTGCACTAAAGGTGTATCCTGCCGGCCTGGAGACTGGCGTCCCGTTTGGTTCTCGGGCTGCAGGGCGGTGTAAAGGGTAACCTGTGCGGAGGACCAACGTGCAGCCAGTGCAGTACTGTATCTCGGGCTGAGGGCGTATTTGGCATTGACGTGCCGGCTGCACGCGGTGAATTCTATCCAAAGCAAATGGGCATAAAACCAGGGGAGTCTGGAGAGGCCGGTAACTCTTGTCTGTGGGTTTTGGTTTTGCAAACTCAGCAGTGAGACGCCTCCCTGTTCCATTTTATTCCAGGCTCCACCAGGGGCCAAATTCCCTGCTGGTGTAAATGGGCGGTGTCAAGGGAGCTGTTCCAAGTTACCCCAGCAATTTCAACCCTCTGTCTGGGTGGCGCTCAGCAAAAGGGCCTCAGGTTCCCCTCTAATCAGAGCGGCATTTTCATCCCAACTGCCCCGGCCTTGCCTGGAGAGAAAAATAGGATCTTTCAAAACATCCTGGAGCGGGGCAGGGGGTTAAGGATGGGGGAGGGGGAGAGACAGAAGAAAAGTGGCCAATAAACTGGAGTGCTTGAGCCGACAAGAGAGCAACACTGTTGATGTGCTGAAATTAATGAAGACTCTGTGTTCATTTACCACCCTACCGTTCGGCACAGTTGTCCTGGCAACGGAACACTGTCATCTTTTTGTAGTCAAAGAAGGAGACACCACGCAGTGCCCGTCGGCGAGTGTTGTCCACGTAGCAGCCAATGTATTTTGCTGGGGAAAAGAAAAAGAAGAAGAATTGTGCTTGTTACCGGACTCCCAGTGTCTAAGTCACTCACGTCTCCCTCACTCTCCGAATCCCAGCCTCTGGCTAAATATCATTTTTCACCTCTTCAACATGAGTTAGTTCAGCTGGCCTAGAAACGCACGTCAAGGGGAGGGGAGAGGGGGAGCAGGAATCCATCAGTGAAGCACCCACGTCGGTGCAAGGAGTGAATACACAGGCAAATAAAGCATGGTCCCGAGAAGGAAGGGAAGCAAAATGAGTTTTTCAGAGCCCCGGAAGGCCGAATGCTTAACTCATTCACTCGTTTAACTCCAGCCCCTGCTCGTCTGGCAAGGAACCGCCGCTAAAGAAATAGCCCATATTTCAGTGAGAGGTTCTGCTCTCCTCAGCAGCACCGGGCTCGGGGCATGGCACGGGGAGGGGCTAAGGGGGTTGAATATGGGGAGGTAATTTGCGATGTGTTTAGTGCCTGGCAAACGGAGAGGCTGAGAATGCAGGCTACAAACACAGCCCATACGAGGCCTGATTCATCGCTGTGTGACTCTCGTTCCAGGCCGGCCTAACGCCCTGGCAACTAGAGCCCACCCAGCTGGGCAATCAGAACTTCTCGGCTGGCTTTGGAGACAAACATCCGTGCGCAACCCAGAATCCTGCTACTCGCCAGGTAGCTCAATCCAGGGATGGGCACAGTGTTGGTTCTCTCGATGCCATCCCACCCTGGGCATCCCCATGACCATTGTCACACACAATGTCCTCTCCGCGGGCCTGATCCAGAGCCCTGGAATTCAATGGGATGATTTGCGTTGGATCAGTAAAAGGTTGGTTCAATCTGAGATCCAAAAAGATGTTCGCTCTCGCTCTCTCTCGCTCTCTCTCTCTCCCTCTCCCTCACACACACACACACACACACACACACACACACACACACACATCCCAAGGACCAGGCACAGTGCATCCCTAAATGCTTACCATGCTGTTTGTTTAAACAGAGATGATTCCATTGCGCATGGGATGCCAGGCACTAACCCAAGAGGTGTAGCGCAGAGAACAACTATGGGCACTGCCATTTCACTGCCCTTGGCTTCTCTTTCCAAACGGGCTTTTCTTCCCTTGGATGTTTTGGGGACAAGATTCCCTTTGCACCTGCAGAATCCCAGCCCTGTGCACGCTCATTAACATCTCAGCTGCTTTCTCGGCCTTTGTTCAGCGTTGTCGTTTCCCCTCTTTCAGGGGTCAGCTCCGGGGGGCATACAAAGGGCCATTGACTGGCACGCCTTGCTGCTTCGCTGCTGGCAAAACTGCAGCAGCTGGCTGCTGCAATTTGCGCCCCTCAGTATTGTCAAGAAATGGGACGTCTTCACACACTGCCCAATGTGAGCCACGCAGCTCTGTCCACCTTTTCCCTTGTTCTGAAGTGCTCCTGGCTGTCCTCTCCTCTTCCCTGCTCCTCTCCAGTAAGGAATTACCTCGCTCACAGTGTTTAATGACAGAACTTTGCCTGGCTCCAAAGCACGCGGCAGGTTGGCGGGTTTTCCTTACCCTGATTATGTAGCTAAGTGCTTTGCCAGCCAGCCGAAGGTGCACCCTGCAGGCAAAGGGAAAGGGGTCCACCTCCAAGGTGCACCATGGAAATAGGAGAGGATGTGATAACAGCAGCTCTCATTCTCCCCCCTCTCAAGTTTGCTCGTGTAAACCAGGATTGGCTGCATTATAGTCCATGGAAGTAGTGGTGTCCGTGAGAGGAGAATGAGACTAAGACGTGTGTTGCAGAATGAACCACAGAAACAGGTTCAGTGGCAAAGCCTGGGATTTGTAGCTCATAATGCAGTACGGAGCTAGGCAGGGGGCATGAACACGGGGGGGGAGGGCAGTTCCAACTGAGCTACACTTGGTGCAAGAACAGGGAGGCAACCAATTCATACATCCCTATGTTCTTGGCCTGGCCCCCAGCATGAGTTCGAGCAGCCTCAAAGCTGCTCTAAATGACACTCAGCTTCAACAGCCTCTATACTATTCTATTCTATTCTATTCTATATCTAAGCTTGGAAGGATTCGATTGTTACTGGTCAATGTCAGTCTATGCTGATTTCACGATGCACACGCAAACTGATGAAAAATAGCTCCATTGAGAGTCATCTACATTTACAGAGAGGTAAAGTAAGAAAAATCCTGCTTGAGAACTTTGATTTAAGGACTTTTTCTTGGTATATTTTGACAGGTGATGTTGACAATTTGTGTTTTAACAGTTCTACAGCTTTAACTTTTTCAATTTCAACGTCGGCTGTCATTAAATAATCATTGTCTGACATACACACACCCCAATTTCCTGGGGAAAATTTAAACAGATCAGAATTGTATGTGGAACTGTGAATATTTAAATGGATAAAATATGCTTACAAATAAACATCAATATTATACATTGAAATTATATTAAAAAATGAATTCTGCCAAGCCTATTTATATCGGTTCTTGTACTGCATTCACCTCTGTAGTGTAGGAGTGCCGTACAATAGAACAGATGTTGCAGCAGCTGAGAATAGCCAAAGCAGAGAAGTGCTCCCGCTCTGTCCCTTGGGGCAGAGGGTACAGAGAAGGGCAGTGCCAGGCTGGCTATGTACTTTGGACACAATCTGGGAAAGCCCTATGCTCGAGTATGTCCCAGTGGAAAGTTCCTTTGGATCAGTGTTGCCGGAGAGGTGGGAAGGGCCAAAGGGCTACGCTTTGGTCCCTTATCTCAGACACAGCACGAGGACGGGTGGGAAGACAGGGCCTGTATCCCAAGTTCGGCACGGGGCACATAGCCAGGTGCTTGCTCTTCCTTGAGGGTTTGCAGATCGCACCACAGGTAGAGCAGGACACTTTTCAAAGTTTGGGCATTTGCATTCTCTCTCTTCTGTTCCCCCCTTGCTCACGGTTTCTATGGGCAAGCCTGTGGTTACAGGATTCAACTCTGGCTCTGAATATGGGCGAGTCTAGGACATGTCCCTTGTCTGGAGAGGGCCAGTATCTGCAGGCACAAGCCAATTGTGGGTGTTTGGGCTCAGCTTATCTTTTACTGCTCCCTGCTCTTTACTCTCTCTAGCAGCCTGATAGCACTATCTATCCAGGGATGAATTCTCTTTTCACCTATCAGTTGAGGAAACTATATCCCAGGTCATTCAGAGCAAAGGCTCCTTGTATTTGCAGAGCGAACAGTTGTTTCAGGGCTAATTCATAAAACCCCATAAGCTATATACTATATAATTAGCACCGTCCTTTCAAGGACTTGCTTTACATTAAAAACAAAATACCGCAGCCAAGGCCAGGAAGATGGCTCCATCCATCATGTTTAGCACCAGGCAGTTGATTCTTCGCATCACAGATTGAGGCAGGATACCTAGCACTTCAAGTGAGAGAGTCGGAACAGCAAGGCAGTGATGCTTAGGGAATGAATGCCAGCAGGCATGGTAAATACTTGGAATCAGATGGCGAGGCTGGGGCTGGTACCCCACCTACTGTGCACAAGAGCCTTCAGCGCTATAGAGCTACAGCTGATGAATCACAGAGTGCAGGTGTAACCCTCTGGGGAGCATGTATCATAGGACCCCCACCGCGCTGCTCAGCAGAGGAAATGCATTGTTATGGCCTCTATGGCTGTTAGGCTTTTAGCTCTGGAGATCGTCAGTTCAATTCCCGGCTTGTCAGCTAAGATGGCAGCCATCACACATGCTTGTGCAAAGATGTCTTTGGAACAAAGCCATCAGGGCTAACAATGAAAAAAAATCCATTGATGGCAGCAGGCTTGGGATTAAACCAAGGTTTTACCCCCATCAAAGTCAACAGGAGTCTTTGCCTCAGCAAGGACGGAGTGAAAACACACTAAGGTCTTCGGAATTTGGCCCTGCATGTTGGTTTCAAATGCTGCACTGGGCAACTTTAATCATGCACCTACAAAAAAGAGCTGACTGTTGTTTTTCGAGTTGCATGTGAAAACTAAATGAGTTCCCTGATGGAAAAGCAGCAATTCTTAAAATGACAGTAAAGTCATAATGATTTTTCATAAGTTTAAGCATAAACCATGGCTAACTTTAGAACTGAAGTCTCACTAGTAGAAAAAATGCTCTTACTGGAAGGCCCAAAGGGGGATATAATGGTGGTGAATCAAATGAATTTGAAAATATTGATGTTAGTGCAGCTCTGCTGATCTACACCAACTGAGGATCTGGCCCCGACTGTATCAAGCAGCTTTCTACGTCCAGGGCTGAGATGGCAATAAATTGCAAAGGGAAACTGAGGCGCCTCTATGTCTTTGCTTTTTATTTTTCTTGGTGCATTTGATCATCACCAGCTGCTGCTGCCTCTCGAGGAGGACGAGGAGGACATTGTGCACTGGGCAAAAGGGCGAAATTAACCTGATTGATGGGTGACATTAATGTAAGGGGACGTTTGCTTACTAGTCTTTTTTACCTTGAGTTAACTGATTGACACTTAGCTCAGGGCACTTTACACCTTGGCAGAAGCAGGAGCCGACATGCTCCAAACATTTGTTTCAGGAGATAAACGTGAGTACTTTACTCGCGGCTTGGGTAGGGAACAGGAAGTCAGGGAAAGGCAACATGCTTGGTGCTTCATCTTGCCTGCTGCAGAGAATCACAGAGATGCTCGAGGGCCTAATGCACAAGGATGAGTCTCTGAGGAAGCCCACTCCGTCTTCACTCTGCAACACGGCGCTCTTCAGAAACAGGGAATGGAGCCCAGGAGTTTCTAAAGTGTAAGAAAGCCAGGCCTGGAATTCTGTTAGGGGCTTTCTGTTGTCATGCATCCCTACCACAATCTCTAGTTCACGAGATATCTCCCTGAAGTGTGAGGTTTGATTTCCCCCTAGCCTAGCACGCACAAGGACAAATGCTATCAGTGGACGTAACGTTACCTAGCCCTTCTTAAAACACAGCAACAGCATTTGACTCTGACCTCCTGTGGCAGGAGTATTTGCTTTTCTTTGTTCTAAAGGCAAGAAGTGGCTTGGGCAGGTGGAGAAGCTGGAAGCAGCTGGACCAGGCCAATAGGAAAGGTCAGAATTATTGGACAATGCAATAGGAAGAAGGAGAGACAGTAGGCCAGGGCAAGAGAAAGGGGAGTAGGAGCAAATCTGCAGTAGGCAGTGTAATCTCAGTGCTAGCAGTATCAAAGGCACATCCTGCTCTTGCTGCATCAGGCTGTGAGAATCCAGAGCTTATGATGCTCTTAAGGGAACGTCAGGTTGGTCATGCCCAACAAAGGAAATTTGCTCCATGCTATAAGCCATTGTTCGTGAGCAAATATTTTTCCCCTCCAAGACTTTAATTAAATGTTTACATTGGTTTTAAGTTATGATTAGCAGAAAAGCACTAGATACTCTTATGTATCTTGTGCTTCAAATAGGCTCTGCTCCTGCAAACATGGATTCATACACGGAGCTTTACTCATGAGTGAAGCCAATAGGCTACTCATCTGAGTAAAGTCATGGAGGATTGGGGCCTGGATGATGTCGTACAAAGGCAACATGTTCCAGTTCTGCAGGACACTAGTCCTAGCGTGGACTATGGAACAGGTTTCCAAAGCGATGTTATTCCAACCTCTCATTCTACAGGCAGGGTTTTTCGTTCACAATTATTTTTTTACAGCCAACTCGGCACATGGAATCCTGTGTGCAAATGTATTTGGTTAGGTCACTGGATGAATAACCAAAGGAAGACAGTTTCTGTCCCAGGCGCTAGACACTTTTTAGGAACAGCTACGTGGCACACAGCACATGTGTGGAGGGAGCTGTGCATTGTCACATATACCCTTACAAACACAGGCACCCTTCAGTGGAAGTGGAGGGGCATTTGATTAAGCCCACAGGCTCGCCGTGTTTAATCAAGAAGTCCTAGTCACTCTCCCGTCTGGGTAAAGGTTGGTACTTCCCGCTCCGGAGTGATATGGCTCATGAATAATGCATGGTGTGAACCATCACACTTGCCTGCACACCTCATAGATTCCAAATAATGAGGCTGCAGAAGGTACCGGTGTCTCTCTTGTGGTTGCATAGCGGCTGCATTAATCACCAAAGAGAAGCCCATAGTGCTACATCCATCGCTTTATGGAGCACCGTGGAAAGAGAGGGAGAAAAGAGGGCACGAGCCAGTGCCAGTCGCAAACACGGGGAAGCTCTGGATTCCACAAGGAAGGTGGGGAGAGTACGACAATCTGGCCATTAAATGGGGTGCCAGCTGCCATTGCCTTTAGGAAATAAAGCTGGATTTTGCAAAGGGGCCCAAAGGCATGAGGTGCCCAGCTCCTGTTGACCTCCTGAGCTGGTGCCTAACTCCCTTGGCCCCCTGGGAGAACCCCCAACTCAGAAACTCTGCTCCCCAAAAACAGAGCTGTACCCAAGTTGGAAACAAGGAGGAGGAGGAATTTGTATGACACTAACACCCAGAGGGCCCAACTGAGATTAGCGCCTGCTGTGCTACACATAATGAAAGGGAGTCTCTGCCCCCAAAACATTCTGAAGAGACCAGACACGGACAAAGAACAGGAGGGGAAAGCAAAGTGAAGCCATTTGCCCAAGGGTCATGCATCCGAGCAAGGAACAGAAGACAGGTGTCCTGACTTCCAGCCCAGTGCCTATTCCACTGGACCATGCTTTCCTCTCCCCACCCACCCCCGACCCATGATAAGTGATAATCTGTCAGCGCTGGTCGCTCCTGACAATAAAACAGGGCCTGCTTTGGAGGAGGGCCAGCATGTAGACGCCAGGGTAGATCACAGGCAGCATCCGCGCGGGTGCTTCAGTGAAAAGCCAGACTGCTCGGTATGCAAACTAGCATATAATGTAGTGCCTAATGTCTGTGCCGTTGTCAGGCTCCTGACAACTGTCAATCGTTCCACGCACTGATTAGGCAACTGGCGAAGGAATAATGGAGTCTGAAGGAATCGAAGTTGTAGCGCTTAAAGTAAACATGGGAGGTCGGTGAGAGGCAGTACAGCTCGGATAACATCTGCCCACTGACTGCTTTGCAGGCCTGCACCTGCATCGCCGTGGTTCTCTCTTTCAAGTAGAGCTGTGCAGCAAAACATCCTGTTTGTTGGTTTGCTTTTTAAATATACGTCGTGAGTATAACGCACCTCGGAGGTGACGTTGCAGAGAGACATCTAGGAGAGGTACTTAAAGCAGGAGAATCAATATAGAGAGCGGACAAGATGTGGTAGCCTTACACCGAGCAGGTTTTATTTCCCCTACAAAAGGGATTAAACTGAAGTCCCTTCTGTTCCGCGTCTCAATTCTTCACTAAGATCTATAGGACGTTATCTGCCAAGAAGGCCTTTAATACAGGAGCAGGGGAGATACCATATGTGCACGTAGTCTTGCCTCAACAATGGCGAATATCCAGCGTGCCAGAGGACATAAAAAAAAAAAGCTAGTTATCTGATTATGTCCAGTGCTGTTTGTTGTTAGGTTTCTTTTTTTGGGGGGGTGGGGGGGGTGAGGAGCAGGGAATTGCCTCCTGGCTTCCACACCTCATCTGCTGTGAAGTGGGCCAGGGATCAAACACATGATCATGGCTGCATGCAAGAGCTGCAAATGTTAAGAGTGGTCCTGAAATTAACCAGACCAGCTTTGACGAACTCCTTGGCCTGTGAAGTTCACACGCTGACAACCCGCTGTCTAATGAAACATGTTTCTGCTTGTTCTGAATGTGCTGCTCTTTAACGTCAGGCCTGGCTAGAAAGGGGCTTTCAGGTCCTCAGCAGACGTCCTTTGTCTGATGACATGCTCCCTTTCTGTAGGAGAGGCTGGCACCTCTCACAGGTCCCCATGCTTTTTGTTTTGCCCTTTTCTTTCCTCTAGAGAGTTGCTGATTTGCATTTAAAACCTGTTCATGAATCAAATAACCATGCACGCAGCTGCTATGCAAAAATAGAAAGACAGGCCTGTAGATGTACTTTATTTTGCCGTGAGGTCAACATAAACTTCATCCCACTAGAACAGTGCACAAGAGATCGCTTTCTGCTTTGTCTGGTGCATGTTGGTCTGGAGAAAGGGACCGGGCTGTCAGACCGAAGTCCTCTGTTTATTCACCGAAAAGGTACATCAGCAAAGCAAGCGTTCCCCCGTGGTCTCATAGAATCATAGAGTCTCCGGGTTGGAAGGGACCACAGGAGGTATCTAGTCCAACCCCCTGCTCAAAGCAGGAGGACCACCAACTAAATCCTCCTAATATACCCATTCCTGGCCATGGGGAAAGGATGGATTTCAGTCTGAATGGCCCATTCAAGTCCTTGACTTCCCTGATAAGATCGGGCCTATTTTGTACCAAATGAGGGGGTAATTTTTGTGGTCATCTGCCTATGAGGAACTTAATGGACATAATACAACTCCTTTCTTCTAGGTCAGCCAACAGACTGGGTAATAGCTTCTGATCATTACAGACGAAGGCCACATTCAAACCAGCAATGTGGAGGTGAGACTTCTTATGCCAGTACAAATCCGCTGAGCCCTGAAGCCACCCAGAAGGTACTATCTTTTAAAAAATAATAAGATAGCTCGCATGGAAGAGGCATGGTCACCTCTGTATCTCTAGCCATGTGTCTTTCTTTCTGTCATGCATTTTTATGCATCTGAAGAACTGAGCGGGAGTTCATTTCGGTTCTGTCCAGAGGAAATTCTAGTTGCAATACCAGTAAGTTGCAGGGAAAGTCTGCAAAGCAGGGACAAAAATGACCCTGAGCTAATCTAACAGGACAGAAAATGAGGCTGCACCAATGGGACAATTACCATTTGGTCTGAAGCTCAGCAGAGACCTTGGTGCCTTCGCCTTGTCCGTCTGGCATCCGTGAGTGCTGCATACTGAACTCAGCCACGATGCTGCATTCCGCCGAGCATCTCCACATGAGCCGCCTGTTCACGGCACGGTGCCATGGGGAAAGTTGCTCGAAATGGCTGATGGGACAATACGCAGTTCCCGAACACAGCCGTTGCAGCCTCGGGGAGCTCACATCGAGTTGCTAGAGCTGGTATCCGCGATGAGGGATGTCTCAGCCCCACTGGAAGTGTATTTTCTGTCGCTACACCAGCTCTTCTGTTGAAAGGCAGGGGGAAATAGACCGACACTATCACAACATGACCTCTGCCTTCTGAGATGAACAGCAGAACTCCCACCCACAGAGCTAGGGCCCGGGGTGTAATGAGCATTAAATTCCGTCTGGATACAGACTGCAGTTAGGTAGCTTCTCCTGTTTCCAGTCTGGTTGGAACTGTTGAAAACTGCATGGGGAAAGTGTTCCATCGAGTCGCTGCAGAAGTGATATTGTCAATCTTTGATTAGGCCTGAGCTGGCTGTGGGAAAATCTGGCACCTGCAACCACTGACTTCAGAGAAATGCTATTTTTGCGCTCTATTTTTATTTTATGGCTGGATTTCACAAAACCTTTACTTTCCAAAGGCTGGCGAATCAATATATTTCATGGAAATGTACCAATTGTCCCAGATCTTTGTTTAATAATAACTGATGGATTCACAGATCTTAAATTAAGTTGAAAGAGAAACCTTTATTTGAAAGGGAAAAAAAGTTTAAATGGCCAAATGTAAATTTGTCTGTCACTTTAATGGAAGTGGGGATTCCGAGATGGTGTAGATAGACATTTCATGTCCAAAGCATGATAAAGGGGAGAAAATAGGCTGCAATACGGTGAGAGTATTTTAATGGTGAGAATAATTAACTATTGGAACAATTTACCAAAGGTCATGGTGGATTCTCCATCACTGACCATTTTTAAATCAAGACTAAGTGTTCTTCTAAAAGCTCTACTCTAGGAATTATTTTGGGGCAGTTCTCTGGCCTGCATTACACAGGAGATCAGACGAGATGATCACAATGGTCCCTTCTGGCTTTGGAATCTACAAATATTGCATTCAGTCACATAAATTGCAAGTAGGCTCAGAATCGGGCCAGCCTAGCTGATGGAGAGCTAGATGCCAAATCGCACTTGCCTCAGAACTGCCATAGCGATGCCAGGAAAGCCCCAGTATCAGGGGGACTGTGAAGGTGCCTTAAAGTAACCTTTCCGTTCTGTTCCTGAGATGCAGCTATTTCTCATTGACCACAGGTCAGCACTGGGTCTTGTGTGTCTCTAAGGTGAGTCATAGCACTGATGGGTTTTTTTTCTATCTCAGATACAAAATGAGATTAAGACAGTGTGAAAAGGTTAAAAGTCTCTATCCGTAAATTCAGAGTGAAAATGGGCCAAGGATGTTGAAATAGTCACAAAACTAAGTATTACAAACTCAGGACATTTAGAGTGCAAGAAATCCAAGCGTGTTAAGTAAAATCCAGTTAAAGCACTCAAACAACCTTAACTCTGCCCCATAGTGAGGCCATGTGGGGAAAAACAGCATGAAAAATAATCTAGTGTGCCTTTCAAAATCTGGGACCACATATACTAAAATGCCTTTATTATAACTGTGTGGTTATTGCATTGGGTCAATACAGGGCAAAGTTAAGATTGCTCTAGGATAAAGAATAGTACTTGTGGAACGTGTCAGTGGATGGGGATAGAGTTGAATAAATAATTCATAAGAAATGGTTTATTGGAAAAATTTAGCCTTTTTCGAAGTGATCTGCAAGCAAATAAGAATGACCCTAAACATATGCATTATTGGAAGTGATCTAGTTTGTTTCTGTGAACATTTTGAAAACTCTGTGGATTGATTATGAACAGGTGTCTGATGGTATTCAATGCGCACCCTAAAAGCCAGTCATGTTAGCTAGTCATGATTGGTCAGACAAATCACATATATTGCTTATGGTCCCTGACTGGATGCTTCTTGGTGGTGACTGGTCAGAAAAGTCACATGCATTTTTTTCTGTTCCCTGCTTGGATAAGCTGTGTGCTAACATGCACCCCTGAGAAATTAGGTTTCCAGGAACAGCTAAGCATGCAAACTTGACACCTGTTTCCCACTCACATTCATGCCAGCAAAACTCAGTCTCTCAATTGTTAGTGGGGCCAGGAAAGAGTACACAGAACAGAGCGAACGTGGCTAGGGTGGATTCATTTAAACATCCAGAGAAATAGTCAGGGAAAATATATTGCACTATTCAGCCAGCTTTAATTATGAATGAGAATATTGTTGAAGACTGTGAAAGCTCACAAGTACTGATATTCAGGTAATACATTGTGCACCAGTTACCCTAGTCAGTCAAAATTAAAGCAGGCAGTCACCCACGCTAGATGCTTTGTCTGGGGGTATGAGTAGCACCACTAATAAGTGTGGCCAACATAATTCTCATTGCCTTCACCTTTCCTTTTCTAATCAGATACAAAATGCACGCGCTGCTGAAAAGATACATTGCAGATGAAAGTCAGGCAACATGTTTGTTCAGTGAACTGAGCCTATAGTCATTTCTTGTGCCGATTTTTTTTTAAAGGAAGAGAAAAAAAAGCAATTTCCCAAGTGCTGGGTGGGTGGTCAGCTATTTGGTAATCTGTTAATATAACGTTTATTAGTCTGTTTTGATGGGAGATGTGCAGTTTACTGATTAGGACAGGAATCGCCCGAGGCATGCGATTGTGAGTATCTCCGATTTGCTCTTCAATATGCAGAAGGCAAATGATTTCTTTAAACCACGTTCCTGAATCCTAGAGGGGTCAAGTCCCTTTTATCTCTGGGTTTGTTTATTTACCCCTCACTGCGCGGCGTCAGAGGCCCATCTTGGTCCTCAACCTAAAGCAAACCTGTTAGCCTCAGATGACCAGGTATCGGATGCAGCAGCAATGGAACTTGCTAATTCCAAGCTGTCCCGTGCTCCCGACGGATAACATTCTTCAGCTCCTGCTTGGAGTCTGCGACCATCACAGCTACCTAAGCCAAAATCCGTACTCTTCACACCCCACTGCATGGGTGCCATGCAAACCACAGTGCATGCCAGGGACAATACCGAATGGGTTTGGTTTTTAGGGATCAACTTGAACAGTTAAAGTTTGTCGGCTCCTTTTAGAAAGATCCTCTTAGAAACTCTTAAAAGATTCTTGGAGGATGAGGAGAAGGCGGGAGGAAGATTGCAGGAAATAACCTTAACCACGGAATAGTCATAGCTCATTGCTTCCAATTATTTTCAGTATAACTTGGCATTTCCACAATGCTGAACAGGTTTCAGAAGGTCAACTAATTTTGTTCTTGATAAATCCAACTGGTATGGAATTACTCCAGTAATTTTTAACGGGCCAGTGACTGATGTGTATTATGTTTAGTACCCTGTTCTTGACATACGTGAACTGCAGCTTATTAGGAAGGTTACTGAATAATTAGGGAAATGCAAGGATAACGAGTTAACAAGGGGCTCAGAGAGGCATGATGCGTATAGTACAGCCCAGTTGGAATAGCAGAAGCTAAGAGTTAATAACACAGCTGCCATGATATAATCCCGATAAATAATGCATTTGGACAAATTCACACCTGCTGTAACTCTACCAGTGTCAATGGAACAGAAGTGAATTTGGATCATGTTGACTTGCTGGAAAACAGTCATCCAGCAAATATGTATGAAGTCACGTTCCTAGTACTTCATTCTCATCTGATGGCTTTGTTAGTAGCTAAGTGGCATTAGCGTTGTAAATACAGTGGCAATATTAACAGTACATGTCATTTTGTTTAGATTGAGCCTTTCATCCCAAAGCACTTTACAGACCAAGTGGGAAATCCACTTTGACCCCCACTGAAATGCAGCCACCTCTGCAGTGAAATATAGCAGCTCAGCATGTAGCGCAGAATCAGGGCCAATGTCTTTTTTGCATGTGGCCAGACATGAGAGCTGGCTTTGCCAATGCTTTGAGTCCCACCTCCAGTGGCCACGACTGGCTGTGTGTAGACATCTGTTCAGTTAAGGAAGCCAAAAAAGAGACTCATCTGGTTGCTCAGAACTTTACTGAGTTATCCTTAGCTGCAACTACAGTCTTTGCATATCTTATCACTTGCAGAGAATCTTACTGCTGCTTCCATTCACCTCTAGCACCTACGGAAAATGGCATTTTGCTTTGCACTGAAAGCAGCCGAAAGAAGGGAGAATGACAACGCACACTGGGCCAAATTCTGTCCTCCCTTACACCGGTTTCACACTGTGGAAGACCCTTGAGTGGTGTGTGGTTATTGCCCAGTCCATACTGGTGAATCCGCCCAATTGTCTCTATTTGGTCTACTCAGATCTCATTCAGGCTCCATTTGTTCACAAGCATCTCACTCGGGCCTCGCTAGCTCTTGCTTACCCTTGTTAACTAAGGCCAGAGCGGCTTATCCCTGGTCCGAGCCCTGAGTCCTGTGCGGTTTGATTTTTTGTCCCGAGTAACCAGAGCTTCTAGTTCCATTATAAAAAAACCCAACCAAGTAAACTGCTAATAAATTAAGTAGCGTGTACGATATCCTCACTTCAAATCGCAGGTGAGGCTTTGCCCGAATGTCTTGAATACAGCCCCAAAGACGTCCTCTGTCTCACATGCAGCCCCGTCTTTGATTGGACTGTTTCTCTATTGGTGATTTAGCAGGAAACCGGCAGAGGTTTCTTACGGACGAACCGACTTTACTGAACGTGAAAATTCTTCTGAATACGATCGGGGCCGGTCACTTGCTGGGAACTAAAGGCATAAACAGAATGGTAGCAGCGTCTGCTTTCCCTCTGAACACAAAGTAGCCCCTTTTCTAGGAGTTGCTGACGCAAGAGTGGAGTCCAACCCTTGTTGCTCATGGCCAGCACCGATGTGCATCGATACCGATAGCATCTCCCTGCGTCAATCCCCATCTCCATCGTTAGGAAGTAGAAGCCATTTTATCAGCAGTTAATTGCAGTGGACACATTACATATGGTTGGGAACAGAAATGCTGCATGGTTTTTTATGGTGACAGACAGCTGATTCTTGCTAACCATCTGGTAGAGCTTCTCTGTGTGTCAATCCAAATTAATCTAATGAACATGACCAAATGCGTTTCAGAAGTGGGTTTCCACAGATTCCTCTGTTGTGAGTGTAAGAACACCACAAGGCTGGAGGGGAAAGGGCAGATTATTTAATTGGGCATTATATTTCCCATCTCCTGTTATGTGACACGAAAGTCACTTGGCTGGAGGGAATTTACTCCTCCTAGAGAGGAGCCAAAGAGAACACAAAACATCAGCCAATTCACGACCATTGACACACCCGTGTGCAGAGGTGAGTTTCTGGCTGGTTTCAGTGCTGCAGCCCTTCGAACACACAGCATGCAGCACCTAGGAGTATTGTTTCGGGGCCTAATCCTCTTTGGTGCAGAGCATTTGCTGAGTGACTGCTGCGCGTCACCAGTCCCACCCACACCACTGGGAGCTGAGCGTGGAAGTTAATCGGAATTAGCCTGTAAACTGTTCAACATTTATTCTCTCCCCGCTGCTCGGATTCTGTACAAAGGGGCTGATGCTGCAAAATGTCCAGGGATTCAGAGGTAGAGCAAATACCCAGGGGATCGTATTCTGTGACCAGATTAAGAGAATCCCTCACCTCTTATACATCCACCGCCTTTCTGTTTTTTCCAATCCTCCTTTGCACGTTCGCAGCCCAGATCCCCCACCCTTGATCCCTTTACAACCGGAGCGGGTTGAAACAGTCGCTGCGAATGAATTCAATCCTTTCATCGGTTTGTCAATTGTTGCTGGGCCTTTTTCGCAGCTGGTAGGGGCCAGATGCCAGCCTATGACCTCGAGGGGAAACGTCTGGGAATAGATTACCAGCTTGTGACCCACCGACTCAACTCGTAGAGCTCGTTTTCCAACTGATGAGAAAAGCGTTGCTAAGTGCAGGACACTCGCCCGTTAATGCTAAATCAAGCAGGTCGCTCACAGAACTATCTTGAGGAACAGCTAGAGAGGCACTGAATTAGTTCACAGTAGGGGGACGTGTGAATGCTACCAACATTCCTTCACATGCTCAGCTTCCTAATGGCTCACCATGGGTTTGGCTGGTTTTGCAGGAGGCCTCGTCTTTCCTGTGGCCCATTTTTAACTATATGTTTTTGCAGCTGCCCCCAGCAATTAAAAACTCCTGGGAACGATAATATGGCCGACCACATTCTTTAAGGTCCACATAAGCCTTCCCTGAGAAAAGCTATGGAAAGAAATCATCTTCAAAAATGCAACCGGGCTTGAATCTGCTGCTCGAGCCATCATCAGTAGTTACTGCTGCTATTTCGTATTTCATTTTGGGTTCCCATAATGGATAATGCTGCAGCTATTTCCCTAAATACCAAGGCAATCTATTATGCTGCTGTCACGGGTGCACTGTACTGTAGCAACATGCTCTGTTGCTTCTTCTCACCAGTCCACTTTATTAATGACAACAAATTGTAACAGCGTTCACACTCAACCAAAGATGCAAGTTGGTGCTTCATGGGTGGAAAAACAGTAGAGTGAGAACTCGAGGTAAAGTGTACTTGCTGAGTCTAACTGCCTTGTAAATGTACCGTTCCCGTTCATCTTCAGATCTGGGAACACGGATTGCAGGTTATTTTGTGTCATCACTGGGTACGCGCCTGACACCGCATCCTGTTGCTGTCATCTGATATTTAACGCCATCAGCATATGTAGGACAGTTTTCTAAAGGGAGTCTTATCCTGGGTATGAAGCATTAACCTGGCATACTAGATTGGATTTTCAAAAGTGGCTACTAGTTTTGGGTGCTCAACTTGAGCCATTTGGGGCCTAATTTTCCACAGTACCAAGCAACCCCCCTCCCCCTGCCCCCGCTGTCCTGGAGCAGGCCCCAAAACAGGGAGACCCAGATGCAGTGAGCACTTCTGAAAATGTAGCTGCACACACACAACCCATGAGTGCGAGTTTGTCTGTGTTTACTCATCCCAAGGGTAAATGAGCGAGCTTTTAAAAACTAATGAGAACGAATGCATTAGCTTAACAACATTTAGCCGATCCACAATATGTTGTACATTATTTACCCACAGAGGGAAGGACGGTTGGTAGATCAGGACATCTAGACATCAAATCCAAGAGACTATTGCAAATGTAGTTGGATGTACTTGAATTTCCCATTACTTTAGAAGGAATTTGCATCCACCCGCTCACCCAAAATGCCCATGTTAAGCATGTGAGACATACCAGAAGTATTAAAACAATAAATATTAGTAAGGTGTCTTCATGATCGAAGGCATGTCAGTGTCTTTCTGGGCTGGCCGTCTGGCAAATGTTTCAGGGTAAGCAACAAGACCACTATAACTACAGCGTTGGAATAAACAGCAACCGAGCTAGGTGATCTATGCATCTCACAGTTCGCACCCACGGCACAGATGCTTTTAGAAGCTCCTCGTGGAGCAGCAGGAATGTTCAGAGCAGGAGGAGGCTCAGGAGGTAGCTCCTGAAGTAGGTTTCGAGTTTATTTGGCTCTTGCAGCCTGCTCCGTGCAGGACAGTGTTAGGCAGAAAGATACAGCATGCCTTTTCTTGCTACAGAAATGGATGACGTGCTGCCTCTCTGTGACACCCTCTGACACGAATGGAAATAACGACAGGAAAAACACAAAGCCGGCTGAGCCACCCTGCTCGGTAAAGAAACAAGAACCTATGATTGCTCTGCAGCCCTCGTAAAATAACTGTCCTGTCAGGGACTGTAAATTAGGTTCTCAGAGACGATAAGCGCATCAGACTCTGCGCAATAAGTCACCACACAAAAGACGCTGTCAGTAACACCAGAAGCAGGTTTCATTTAAAACTGAGCTAATATATGTTTAAAGGGGGATGAGGATGGACTGCAGGCTGTTGGTCTGTCCCTAGTGCCCTCTTGGTCCTGTCATGGTGCCAAATTGCTCAGGGACGTATAGTTCATATAGACACAAAGAGATTGAGGATGTTGATTTTGGTGCAAGCTCTTTGGCTGGCTTAGAAACATCCCTGATCCACTGTAGTGCTGCCTTATCAGCTCCAGTGCACGGAAAGCTTGGGAAACAGAAACTCACTTGAACGTGTGGGTTTCGATCTTTCTCTGCCTTTCTATTAGGCATCCCGTGAGACCATTAAAAACGAGTGGATTTCAACACACCCCCATGGGAGAAGCTCAGGTTGTTTTCAGATTAGCGTTCCCGCAAGGCAGGCACCAGTAAAAATACAGGGCCAGATGAAAATCCTTGCTAATCTCAGTTACACCCATGTACATTGAGAGTAACTTCACTAAAACCAATGGAGACAGAAGAGACTGTAACTGAGATCAGAATCTGGCTCATTTGTGCCTAGCAAATGAGACTCACACAATGCAGGAGACACAAGAGCATATTCAAATCCACGGGGCCAATGGGACATAAACTGGACCTGAGATTCAACTTGTGTTTCTCTTGGCATGGCAGTTATCCCCTTGAAAGTTCCCTGAGGGTTAGCTGGATGTTCGCAAGCACCACTTGTAAACACCCTAGGGGAGGCGGCTGGTTTTGGTCTGAGTCCCTTGGACTAGATTTATTACGAGAGGAAAATGAGCAAAGGAAACATCAGGCGGAATATTTGAGGGAAGAATTCTTCTGGCTGGAGGCATCATTTCCCAAAGGAAGTGGGGGAAGCTGGGGTGAGCGAATTATCAAAAAACAGAATCGCTAAAGCCCTGGAAAATGTGCTACAAGGGGATGGATGAGCAAATATGAGGGACAAAACTCCCATTGACTCCTGCGGGACCAGGATTTTGTCTGTGCCTTTTCCCTGCTGTGAATAGATGCTGCTCTCCAGCCTCTCTTCCCACAGCCCCATTAGACTCTTACCTCTGTCCTCCTCTTTCTCACGGCCCTTCCTCCTTTTGAGAGTTCTGCTCCAGGCCCCGCCATAGTCCCCCATTTTGTTCCTCTCTGGCGTATCCTTGGCAACGCTCTTGAACCAAGGCCCATACCTCCGGACAGAATTGTGAGCCTCCGGGGTCTCCTTGAAGCCCCTCCCGAGCGGAACCACCCCCAGGTACTGAAATGCTGTCCCTTCGCTGGTGCCATCCAGGGGGTTGGGTTCATTCTCGGAGATGGTGGGCTCGCCCGCAAACCCGGAGTGCAGAAACACCAGGCTCCCAGCCGTCAGGTACAGCGCAATCAGAGTGAAGAAGCGCACGGGTTTCCGCCGAAAATAACGCTGGAACTTTACCAATAATTTGGCCATAGCGCCTTCATTACTCGCCTTGTGTTGGGTGGGAAGTTGCGGAGCAAAGACAGCAACTTTAGTCTCACAATTCTCTCTTCAAGTGCACAAGGTTGGGTTCAAACCGGCTGATCTAAGATAAGCGGGAAAGGAAGGACAATGGTCTTTTCTCAGCCGTCCCTCTGTGCTGGTTCAGTTGCAGAAGTATTCGCTCCAGTATTATTTTGGGATCAATAAGTTGCCACTAAAGCAGAACGGGACTGTGCACTGAACTCATACAAAAATATTTTAGAATTCTATAAAGTCCAAAGGAGCTGGGGTAGCAGATGGAGAGTCTGTTTTTCGGTTCCCGTATTGTGCTAAGAAAACGAGGTATTTCTCAAAGCAAATCACAGTAGCTCCCATTTGGCTCCATTTTATTCTTCTCCTGTTAACGTTCCTAAGGGATGCTCTGGAGACTCCGTTGATGGTGGAATCATGTTAAGAAAATTGAGTGTCTGAAGGCAATTTGAAAGCTGATCAGCTGACCCGGCTCTCCTCACTGGCTTTCTCCGCTTTCAGCTCCTCAGCGCTGGTTCTTGTAGGCATTTCTGTAATGGAAATGGCACCGTCTCCTTTTCAGCGAAAGAATGAAAGGTCCCTGGATGCTTCTCCAGATACAGAATACTGACTGGAGCCCTTTGTTTAATGAATCTCCATTCATTTCGGTCTCAGGACAAGAAATCTCCACCTGCAAGTCAAAAGGAACGACAATCATTAGAAAAGTGTTCGGAAGGCGTTAGCAGGGACAGATTTATATCATTGGAAGCTGCAAACCCTACCCCAGACAGATCCCAGACAAGAGAAAACACAAATCCTCTTCTTCCCTTTTAGCTTAGCAGTCTGGGATATTTGCAAATGAACTTATTATTATAAGAAATCCAGGACTGTCCCGGCATGTCACAGTTGTCACTGTGTCGTACGCTGCAGCCACTTGGAATTTCCTAGATTCAGCCAGGATAGAACACAGATTCTCTTGCTCTGAAATCACAGGTCCCTGCTAGCTAAGGGAGAATTCCTATTAGCTATCAGCAGTATAGGGCCCATGTCATGCAGATGACATGATGCCATCAAGTGGAGGATAGTGGGACTCTCTCTCCACCTACCTACTTCATCACAATATAATACGAATAACACTGGGACACTAAGTTGTCTGCAGACTCCCCAGATAATTTGAATCCTTAGAATCGGATCACAATGTTTGACTTTGACTTGCCTGTAAAACTATTTGGAGCAGGATTTCTGATGTTTCCAGCCTTTCTCGCATTGCGTTATATTTTAATTACCTTTCCCTCCACTCCAAAGCCTCTACAGCTGCTAAATCTTTCAATCAGCTGGAGAGAATTGCAGCATTTCGTACAAAGTGCATCTTTGCGCATCGCCTCTCTGCTATGTGTATAAAGCCACATCCCCAAACTACACTCCAGACCCATAACAGTATCATTACGTTACTCATGGGCATGAAAAATCCACACCCAGAGTGACGGAGTTATACCGACCTAAGCCCTGGTGTAGACAGTGCTGTGCTGGCAGGAGAGCTTCTCCCGTTGATAAAGCTACTGCCTCTTAGAGACGTAGATTAACGATGCTGACAGGAGAAGCTCTACCAATGGTGGTGTAGTGTCTTCACTAAAGCACTAAAGTGCCACAGCTGAGAACTCTGCACTGTAGCACGTTAGTGAAGACAAGCCCCACGGTGCGCTTGGAGGGGAAAATGACAGATGAAATTCCTGGCAGAGTGGAGCTCCCGCACTAGGCTCTTTGCACACCCACGGTTTATGTGATGCCTAGGGGGCATGCAGGTCACGTGCACAGACTGCGTAAGCATAGAAAAAGGAGAGCAGGCCCACAACCTGACCCGATCAACCCGCCTTCTTCTCCTTGTGCAAACACCATACTCACTCCTGGGCCCCAGACAGGCGTTCCTACACTTTGGACCAGTCCCAGCAGGCCAGATCCTCAACGGGGCTAAATCTGCCCAGCTCCCTGTGCTTCATGGGTCTTCCCTTGTGCATCAGGGAAAGCATGGAGCTGCTGCTACCTCATGACACAGAGGAGCCTTGTGTTCAATGGAGCAATCTCACTTCTTAGCAGCAGGAGATCTGGCCCTATGGAGGGAGGCACTAGCTAGTTCACTCCAAAGCAGAAGTGACCCAAACCTCTGCCTAAAGCTTTCCCTGAACCCAAACCTGGGGAGGGGGTTTGTTACAGTTCCGATAACTTTCCACCCATCATATCTTTATTGAATGTGTCTCTGTGCCCCTAGCTTCAGTGAAGACTAGAAATATTAAGGAGCAACTTGTAGCTAGCTCCGCTATTCTCCTGGTGTTTCTAATCCAATGCAACCCAGAAATAGATTCCAGACCAAAAAACCACCCAGACCTGGACAGCCCCAGGAAGCTCTCTTTAAATGTGGTCGTTCTCTTGCATTTTCCAGGCCATTCTGCGTGACAGATGAGAAGCAACCATTGGAAACCACTCCACCATGAAGCCATCCAGCATCGGCAACAAACTCCTCACTGCAGCCTGCCAAACAGAGCCCACATCTGAGTGCAGAGGGAGGTTCGGTCACGGTCATTGTTTCCAATTAATGCTCTCCAACCGACAGATGATCCTTGGTTATGTGCACTTAGGAAAAGAATGGATTTTACATTCATATTTCCCTCCCTAATCAAAGTAATATGCGGCAGACAATTTGCGCTTCCAGGGTTCCTGCTATCTGAAGATCTCAACAGGCTTTACAAGGATAAGTTCATACAAGTATGAACCTCTGTCAGACAGATTGGTCTTATTAGATGGAGACACTGAGGCACAGAGAGAGTACTTGAGAGAACCCAGCTCTCCTGACTGCTGGTGCACAAAACCGGCCTTCCTCTCAGGATTAGCCAACCCAGTCATTGTTCAGCTCCTGCCTGACAAACTGCTCTAGCTGTGTGTCTACTGCTCTGTTCTGCAAAGATACCTGTGTGAATTCCTTCAATGCCCGGGCCCCTTTCCTAGCTACTTTCCCCCATGGGAGGTCAGGTTTTCAAATGAGTTCAGCCCCCTCAAATGAGGCCAGATTTTCAAACTGGCTCTGCTCCCGGCAGCTCCCACGGTAACACTTAACAGCTAGATTTCCAGAAGCGCTGTGCAGCACATGGGGTCTCTGTTTTGCTAGAAGCCTGGCTCTTAGCCTTTGTATCTCTGCTGCCTCGGCTACCGCATCCATACTGAGGAGAAAGTACCCTTCTCCAGCCCCTGTCCTGGCTCCTCTCTGGTCACACACTATCTGTGTGGACCCCATACACATCTGGCACCATCTCAACTTTCTTTGGCCCCACGTCCCAAAAGGCACAAGTTCTTAGCATGGGCAAGAGAAATGTACCCAAGGACAGCTCATGCCAGGAAAATCACCCCTGGAAATGGCTTCATCAAGCCACAGAGCCCCGAGGAGTCGCTGTGATTTAGAAGGGTCTCGTTCCCTTGCAGCCCTTTGCTTTGCTGCGGTGAGAGAGAGAGAATATCTCGGTGGGTCTCTAGCTAGGCCTTCCTGACCACTCTGTGCAGCTCTGGGTTCCTTGCTGGGGTTTGCACCACTATTCAGCAGCATTTACAAAAGTGCGAGAGAGATTTTTAAGATGCTAATGAGACAGTTAGTAGCAGACAGAAAATGTGGAGAGGACCCTGAACTGCTCATGTGAAGAACAACGATGCAAAACTGACGGCCAGCCTCCCGTGACTGTCTCGGGAGCTCCCCCTAGAGTCAGGGCAGCTGGCAACTGTGATCTCTTTCCTTTTCCAGCCTTCCTTTCGGTTCATTCAGATCTTTTCCTTTTCACATTCCCGCTTCATCACACTGAGGGCCAGGCAGCAGACACGGGCGCATGGATTTACACTAATTATCATTGCATTTATCGTACTCGAATGCTCTAATCAATTTATATCCGCTGCTCTCAGCCTGTTCACCCCAGATCAAGGTGAACTATTGTAGGGGTTGGATGGACAATGCACTTCCCTGATCTGAAGGAGCTCTATTAATAATGACTTAGGGATGGGCCAATAACTCACAACAGATTACTGATCACGTTTTCTGCTGAGTGTCCCCAAGCAGATCCATTGATTCTAGAGCATTTGATATTGAACACGTCCCTTTTGCATTTTATTTTAAACTACCCAGATGGCTCACAAACAACTCTCTGAACATAGCCAGTTCTGAGTAGCTAAGAGTGGTCAGATCAATCACATGGTATTGTTCCTGTTCCCTGATTGGACGAGCAAGCACTCATCCTGGATAATGACAGGGGCAGAATCCATCTGCCCAAGTCAAAGAGCCAATGAAAGGGGCACCAAACTGTGCACACAAAGCAGGTAATGGCTCGTCTGTGCGTACCCAGGCAGTGGCTTGCAGGCAACCAACGTTCCTGGGCATCCTTAGGAATACAGCCATTGTACCCACATATGAAAATCTGCCCCACCAGCCATTAGGCAGGCAGGAGACATGGCCCGAACACACCACCCATTCTGCTGGTGCCCAGCTTGCTGACCTGAAAATGATTTGTTGGGACATGAGCTTCGGTTCTCCCCTTTCTCCTGCTCTGGGTCAGTGGGGAGAATAAACAGGAGAAGGAGGCTCTGAAAAGAGTCACAAATAAGAAAGGCATTTGCCCTTCAGTGATCTGAGGATGCTCAGTTTCTAATGGTGCCCGTGTTGCCCCTCTCGCCCAAAGAGAATGCCATGTCGTGTGCAGTGCATCTGCACAGGCATACACACAAATACACAAGCGTGCACCTTCAGAGGCCTGGCACCCAGCTCTTGGCATGAGCAGATTGCACACTGGTACAGTCGGGCATTCCCATGAACAGGCAGGGCAGTTATGCTAGCTCGGATACAAGCTACCCGGTCAATCAATCCTCATGCCTCAGGGCAGAAGCTAATTTCCAGCTCGTGGTCAGGAGGGAATTCTCCCCATCACCCATGTTGCAGCAATACACAAGTCGTTCTGGAGGAGGGCACGAGAATTTCTCCTCAGTCTGACGCACTAGCAGATTTTCCAGCCTCCTCTTTCTGTGATGTGGAAGACGGCTTTGCTCGTCAATAAATTGGATCAGATTGTGTAATGCCCCCCCTCCCTCCCTTCCTTCCTCCCACCTGTTTCAGATCCGCTGCAAATTCCACAGTGCTTATGTTCTTGGCGACACACCACAGCTTTTTAGCATTCCACTGACTAGCAGAGGAGGGGAGGCTTTGCGGGGGACGGTGCACGAATATCCCTTAGTTCCCCAAGTTTGCAGAGAGTGCGGACACCAGGCACCTCACAGGACAATATCTTTGTGGCATTGCATCCAATGCAACAGCTGAGCAAGAACACGGCCCTCTCGACTCAGCTCTGTCTGGTGGCACAATAATACGCCCAGCCTGCTGGAGCGAGAGACACAGCAGTAGCTGTAACTCTTTCTTTAATGCCATTTTCAGCATATTGGAGAGCGCTGGGCAGTGCTGGGAATGGGGAGCTCAGGTTCCAAGATCCCACTGAAAACACTTGGCTTTTACAGATTGCCAGCACCCCGGTCCGTTGGGGCGGCCGCTCGGGATGCGATGAAATTCGAACCCTGAGCAGGCATGGACGATAGCACCGTGCTAACCTCAGGTTCCCAGGCATCCCCCGCAACTCGTCTTCGAGGGCTCACCAGAGAGAAGGGGAATGACAGTGCAGAGAAACCACGATCGGATGGGGCCGCTCACTTGATATCACCAGCTCAGAGGCCTGACCATAATGAAGCGTCAGACGTGAAATGAGAGCTCTCCGAGTGACTTGGAGCTAGTGCAGTGCTGGACAAAGGCTCAAATCGGTTTGCCCATTCCTAGTGTATGTGCACACGGAGGCTACTGCGCTTGTAGAATGTGTGTATACAGTCAGCAGAACCCTCCTCTGAGCTTCAACAAGCATCAGAGCGAGTTCCCGCCTGGGCTCTGCTGCTGCGTCAGTTCTTATCTTATCTTCTCCAAACCGGTTCCCCATCCCTGGTGCAGATGAACCTCACAGTCCTTACTTGGCGCGAACACGCTGTGGAAAATCAGTAAATACAGCCAGGGGGCCAACCAGCCCTGTTCTGGGACAGCACCCCTTTAAGAACCAGGCTTTGAGCCCAGTAGAGGGGATGATAAGACCCCGCTGGGCAGGCGTCAGGTGACTGCCTGATAGAGCTCAGTTAAGGTGGAGAGCTTAAGGGGGTAGGTTGGTTTCTCTGGCAGGGGAAAGGCCCAGGTGGATGGTCCGTGGGAGGGGTGGGGCACAGCTGTCAGGAGCAGGGAGGTCTGTGCCACGATGGCTGTTGGAGTTCTGTTGAACTGGTTTATTCCAGGGTTTGCGGGGGATTGTAGGTGGGAGTGATCAAAGATGTCCTGGAGAAAGGGTCTGAGCACACTCTGGGGTGTGGAGTTTAAGCTTCCCCAGACTGGGGGACAGGCCAGCAGCCTATGGGGTCCTGATGTGACTTTGGGCAGAAATCAGTGGAAGATTTTCCTGAGTAATGACCACAGGACTTGAAATAACCAGGATTGACCCCTGCGGTTCACCTGTGATGAGCCCTCTAGCTACTTCCATGGTTCTCACCAGCACAGCACCTGAACACCTGCCAGTGAGGAGTGGATTTTATCTGCGATGCCGGGCAGTCCGATCTTCCTTTTACCCGGGGAGTGGGGGTGGGACAAGTGACTTGTCCAAGGTCGCAGGGGGATGGGTGGCAGTGCAGGGAACTTTTGCATCCCACTAGCCCACCATCCTGTCTCATGAAACCACGGCAGCTGGGCAAAATCACCAGGCCTGTGGCTCTTGCAGCATAGACCAGGTCAAGTTTTTAGCTGCCTTTGTTTGCATATGGCGCATTCTTACCCTGTTGAGCTACTTTTGTTTGGGACTGAATTAGGAAGGGGATAGGCCCCTGAATTTGACTTGAGCTCACAAGCAGAAAGACATTTCATTTGTTCTTGCACTAGCTGCTGATGAGATTAGAACCATACAGGGTAAAATGCTGGTTAAGGTGTCTCCAGATAGGCAAACAGACTAACTGGTTGCTGAGGGTGTGGAGAGAAATTACAGACATCTCACTTCAGATTTGACTCCCACCTGACGGCTGTTCAGTGCTCTCATGACAGCTGTTTTTCTACCCTGCTCCTCACCAAGAGACGTGGCATCTATCCACTCACTTCTTAAAGGAAAAGTGCGTACATCATGACTGGTATTACTAGGCCCCTTTGTCTGAAGAAATATCAGAAACCAAAGGGGCCCCTTTGTGCTAGGTTCTGTACAGATGCATAAGAAGGGCCCCTTCCCTGAAGTACTTGCAGTCTAAATAGACCAAAGCAACAGAGAAGAGAGGTGAAGTAACTTGCCCAAGGTCATAGGATGAGTTAGTAGCAGAGCTGGGACCAGCACCTCCTCTGCTAGACCACACTGCCCCACAATGCTACCTACTTAGAAACACTCAATATTAATAGTGGCGTTACTATTTTAGTACTACCTTTGTTTACCAAAGCTTCCATTTACTGATCTCAGCTGACTCTCTGGCTAATACCCCTCCTTCATTAGACAGGTGTTGCTGGTGTTCCCCAAGGAAGAAGATTTTACAGGACATGCTGTGTCATTCATATTCATGTTTGCCGTGTAAGCGGAGCACTTCACTTTCTCTTATTACAACAAATGTCTTGTCCCTGTAGAAACTGCTTTGTAGCTATGTGAGGTACTTACAACACGAGGGGCTAGAAATCAGTTTTATCCAGCCAGCTGCTTTGACATCCATCTTATTTTGATCTGGGAAAAAAATCCCTTCTCTAGCCTAAATTGTTAGTGTAATAATAATACCCAGGAGAGTGCAGCAGGGCACGCTTTACGCTTAGCTCGGGTACCAGGGAGGCGAGTTAGAAAAGCAGTCGTGGGGAAATGGGGGGAAGGGGATATCAACAAGCAAAAGAGATTTCCTAGTGGCCTCAGAAACAAAACTACAAGTACAGCTTCAATCATCCCACCCAAACTATCCCAATCTTCCCTTCCAGGAGCTCAAGGACACACAATGCTGCTCACGCAACGCAGCAAAGGGGAGGGCGCCCTGAACTAAATAAACTCCGAAATCTCCCGCTGATGAGAAATAGACCAAGAAGAGGAAACATGGACTGGGACTGGCTGTGGGAAGAGGCAGCAATAACCCACCCGGCGGTGGGTGAGGAGATGCAGGACCTCGGGGGGTAAGGGAGAGGAGGAATATGGGCCATGGGGAGGAAGATGGTGCATGGTTGTGGGAGCAGCTGGGAGCTACCAGATTCCATCAGAACCTAAAGCAGATTGTGAGGCGTGAGTGGCAAGACAAGACTTGTCTATATTTTTGGTGTCATCAGGCTAGTGAGATGTTCAGGTTCAGGCAAGAAAATGCCTGTTTTCATATTTCACTGAGCAGCTGTGGGGGAGCGACGAGAGTTGCTCTGGGCCACCGTTGAGAAAGGCAGAGGGGCTCTGGGTTCATTTCATCTGCCCTTGTCTGTCGCTATTGGACCAAAAACGTACCTTTGCTTGGGACGATCTGTGGTGCTTTGTGATACCATGGGAGGCTCAGAGAGAGCAACCACTCCTAGGGATTATGTGACCAAGTAGAGCTACCGGGAGAAAACTGCAGATCTCTGCAGTGCCAACGCAAGCCAGAGTCCAACAAGAGCAAAGCACTACAGCCTGCTTCTCAACCATCCCACCCCAGCAACCAGGTCACAATCTTGTCTTGACCAGTCAGGCTTCACAATATCCCTGAGAGGAAGCTAGTATTATGATCCCCCCCACCCCATTTTAATGAGGGGGACCCTTAGGCACAGAAAGATGAGTCAGTAGCCAAGGTCAAACAGTAGCAGAGCCAGGATTTGAACTCAGGACCTCCTATCTCCCCTGATTCTACTTGAAGAGCCAAGGCAGGTCAGGGAATAACTTCTGCTGGTAAGACAGCTCCACTGAGCTCTTCTTCGCGTGTTTCCGCAGATACCAGCAAAGCGCTCGTGGCTGCCTGAACTGTGTCCAAATCTGCATATTTATTGCTGGATGCGCCTGTTGCTGGGAGAGGCAGATGCGTAATCACCTTCCACGTCTTAGCCTCCTTAGTTAGATTAGGCCTTTTAATGCCCTTTCTAAATTAATTGTGCAGTTAAAACGGACGGAAGCTGTTTTGATTAACCCTTGAGCAATAGAGCAGCGGCCCCAGAGCTCCTTATTGCAGAGAAGTTTGCGAGGAAATGGAGGGTGGCTTCATTCAGCGAGACCAGGTAGCTCCTGCCCGTACATCCATGCAGGAGAGCAACCAAAACGGCCTCCTTCTCAACAGGCTGCTTCAGAGTGGCCAGCCTGGCTCCAGCTGCCCCAGGGAAGAGATTCAGGGGTTTCAAGGCCAGAAGTGACCATGACGACCCTCTGCTCTGACTGCCTGGGTCGCAGAGGCCAGAGACCTGCCCCACAGCAGTCCTGGTGCAGGGCTTCCAGAAAAACCTCCAGGTGCTTCTTCCACCTCCCAGGCGATTGTCAGTGATGGAGAATCCACCATGACCCTCAGTGAATGGTTCCGGTGGCTAACTCTAGATCACTCTGCATCAGCGACTCAAACCTGGGCGTGCCAGCCCATCCTCTAACCCTCAAGCCATACCACCAGCCTTGGTCTCCCATTCTCCCCTCTCCAGGCCCAGAAACCAATAAGTCTCTGCAAAATATTTTGGCCTTCAGGAAAACCCATATTTTAATGAACACGTTCCGCCTGGCTCTGGTTAGGACACCTCTCTCTGGTAAGGGCCTAATCGTCGTCGTGCGACTGAGCCCAGCTTCTCCCAGGCTGGAGATGGGTGTCTTCCATTGAAACCAGCTGCCCATCCCCTCCTTCCCCATTCAAGGAAATGCTGGCCAACTGGGGCCCATGTGTGACGTCCGTGCAGAGGTTTAGCAGCACCTCTCTTTTGGAGCTCTGGGAGGAACTCTCTCCTTACGACACAATGCCTCTGGGAACTGCTGCTTGGGCTGCGCATCTCCACCCCGCCTCCGATGTGGGACTGGGCCTCGAAAGCTCGGCATTGCCTGTGTGCCTCCCGTCACCTAGTCAGTGTGCTAGCTGGACTCTCCTGTTAGCCCCCGACCAGAAAGATAAACTGTTTCCTACTGGCCAGTGGGCCAATCCCTGCTAGTGGAGCGTCTTTCCCTGGAAGCGTCTTTGTCCACCTCGGCTTGGAGGTCTTCCTATGCTTCTGCAAACGGTGGGGCACAGGGCAGAACGGGGTGCCAACATCACTCTGCAGCAATATCCCTCCTCGCAGAACCCAAGGGGCAGTTCTTTGCTGGGGGTTACTCCTGGATGTTACTTGGGGTCTAGAGCAGGATACCAACTGCTCACGGGGGCATCACCCCAATCTGATATCCTATGGGAGTTCTCCTAATGCCCAGTCTTGGGGGCACCATCTCTCCCAGGAAGAGAGGCAGCTCGGGGGATGCTGACAGAATGTCAGGCCGGCTGGGAGCCCATTATCACAACATATTTGCTGTAGAAACATTCGAAATGATTTAATCGGTGCAAAGCACTGCCTCTCAGCACCCCTTCCAGACCGGCTTGCTGACAGGCACACAGCCCCTTTCTGCTGGCAGACTGGCTCATTTACCAACCCAATGTAATTTTTAGTCAATCATCTCAGCTTCCAAAAAACACATCACAGACTGTCTGCAGTGCTCTCCCGGCTTCCCCCCTTCCTCTTCCTTCCTAAATTCAAGTAGACAAGATGAGCTATTACTTTTTTTAAAAAACACACTGTAAATGTTTTCCAGATTCTCTATCACTCAAATGTCTCTCCGAGCCCACGGGACATTTCCTGCCCTCCAGTTTGAAAAGCAGCAAAGATTCCCACAGCTCCTAGGGACTCCGAAATGTGCCAGCCTCCCCCACAAAAGAGCACGGTGACAGGTCAGTTGGCACCTCTCTTTCAAGCCTTGAATGACTTGCGAGGATCGAATGTCTGAAGGACCCTTATTTCCTGCATTTGTGGTCAACACCATTCCCTCCAGTAGCAGTATAAGAAGAGAGCCTGTCGACAGGGGCTGGCTGGCTATGAGGGATTGGTAACGGCATATGGAGAATTTCACCTCCAGGCTGCTGGGTTTGAATCCAGCCCAGGCAAACCAAGGTCCAATGGCACTTTGCGGTGGTTGAATGGCCTCTACGATATAGCTGATGGTCTCAATCTAGTGGCTGATGGAGAGGTGATTGTTCCAGCAGGCCCCACTGTGGGAAGACTCAGCAGAACGGCCAAGGGCTGATTGATCCCTAGAGACCAATGGGTGGTTTTGCCAAGCAGGGAGGTGACTTCACAACTCACGGATCTGAAAAGATGTTCCCACTGCCTGGTCTGAAAGTACCATGAGACCGTCCTTGATTCACGCTGCTGATGCTGTGCCGTCAAGTTTCCCTTCCCAGCCACTGCTATAGCAGAGTGTTCCTACGTGCAGGCGGCCCTGGCATGCCGGTGGATTGGGTACCAGGTGCCATGCTTGGTGAAAGGCATGTTGAGCTCTGTGCTGCCACAGGGAACTGTTGACGGCACCAACAAAGAGTTGGGAAGTTTCGGTAAAGTCTGATCCTGACAGATGCCGAGTACCCATCCAAGGAGGCAATCGCTTGTCAGGGATGGGCTAGTTAGTACATAGTCCTGCCTTGAGTGCAGGGGTCTGGACTAGACAACTTCCGAAGGTCTCTTCCAGTCCCACCATTCTGAATTCTAAACACTAGAGGAATGGGGTATTGGAGGGGGAGTGGGAAGGAGGGAGATTCCACAACCTCCCCAGACAGTTTATTCCAGTGTTTAACCACCCTGATCGTTAGGAAGATTTTCCTAATGTCCAACCTAAACTGCCCTTGCTGCAATTTAAGCCCATTGCCTATTGTCCTATCCTCAGAGGTTAAGGAGAATAATTTTTCTCCCTCCTCCTTGTGACAACCTTTTACATACTTGAAAACTCTTATCATGTCCCCACTCATTCTCCAGACTAAACAAACCCAGTATTTTCAATCTTCCCTCATGGCTCATGTTTTTTAGACCTTGAATCATTTTTGTTGCTCTTCTCTGGACTTTCTCCAATTTGTCCACATCTTTCCTGACATGTGGCGCCCAGAACTGCACACAATACTCCAGATGAGGCCTAATCAGCGCGGAGTAGAGCAGAAGAATGACTTCTCGTGTCTTGCTTACAACACACCTGCTAATACATCCCGGAATGAGGTTAGCTTTTTTTTTTTACACAGTTGACTCATATTTAGCTAGTGATCCATTATGACCCCCCAGATCCCTTTCCGCAGTGCTCCTTCCTAGGCCGTCATTTCCCATTTTGTAAGTGTGCAACTGATTGTTCCTTCCTAAGTGGAGCACTTTGCATTTGTCCTTATTACATCTTTCACATGAGCATCTCTGTTTCCTTCAGCCAGAGGCGTGGCTGCAACCCTGCTGAGGAGTACTGAAGCAGAGTTCCTGCACTGGCTGGCCGCGCCGGGCTTCCTTGGCCCACAGATAGACAGCCCAGGGAAAGTGGTGTTGTGGGGAGGTTCCTTCATCTCAGGATGTGCCTCTGTTCTTCCCGCCACTGGGAGAAGGGGCAGTTGTGTGGTGATGGCAACCTTTGCAGCTTGGAGGGAGCTGCTCCTGTGCCCTTTCAGGGATAAACAGCCCCAATCTTTGGGTCGCTGAACTCGGGGCTGTGTCTGCCATTGCCAACCCGAAGTCGAGTAGCTGGCGAGTCCGCATAACGGTGCAATTGGTCCGATTCTGACCTCGCCGCATTGCTATGCTGGAGGAACTCCATGGACAGCCAGGAAGAAACTCCAGCTGCTCCAGACTAAGTGAGAGCACAATCTGACTCACAGGTGTGAAGGTCGGAGCTCCGGCTGGCTCAGCCAGCTCGCCCAGGGAGAAGGCTGCCTTTTAACACAGAAGGGCTGATTTGCAATCACCCTGCACCCAATGGAGCCATCGGCACCAATTCAAAAGGGGAGGGGGTCCACGCCCTCCCACTGCAATCTGGCCGTGAGTAACTGAGGGGGTAGAGAGTCAGATTTGGGAGCATAATGAGCTGGACTCACCTCTGAAATCCAGACAGAAGTAACCTCACTGGAATCCACAGAACTAAGAGAGGTGGCTCTTGCCCAATGATTCCAGCCCCGAGGTGCTGTCAGCTCAGGCCGTTGATTTAGTGAAGTGTGAGAAACCAAAGACACTGTGGGCTCTGTCATCCTGCTGATGTGCAAGAGAATTATGCACCAAGCATCCTGCAACATTCGCTGGGCTTGTCTCTTCCCCTTGTGCCTCTCAGAAAGGCTGCTCCCAACCAGCCCTAGAGGCTGGGGGCCTCGGAGTTGCAGATGGAAGGTTTTTATTTCTGCCTTAAGAACGGCAATAGATTATTGCAAATGTTAGCACCTCCAGGAGCTGTTTAGCCAACTGTGAATCATTTTCATCCTGACTGTGTACTAACAGAGTGAGGTGGTGGGAGGCTGGGTTTTCTGAATGCAACAGGACCTATAAAGAAAACCCTTTTGATTGCTGCCTTTCGTCACATTTTCTTCTTAATAAACTACTTTTCTTCCCCTTCCTCCCCCTTTGAGAGTGAATTTTCATGCAGCTGAACTAGGCCAGATAGACAGTCCCAGAGAATGAAGCTGGCTTTGTATGCACAAAACAGACAGCAACAATGCCCGACCGAGTAGTTTACCCTCCTGAATCCCGGGAACAAGAAAGCAGCCTAGACAAAAGGGAAGTTGCAGGCATTCTCCTCGTTGTCTCTTTCAATAAATGGGGCATTTGCAGCACCAATTTCTTAACACACCAGCCCTTAAATAAGTAGGGTCAACATTTGTGCAGAAGCTGTTACCATAGGCTTAGTGCGGTGGTTCCCAAACTGGGGATCCTGAACCCCTGGGGGTTCATGAAATGTTACAGGGGGTTCTCAAGAAAAAAGATCCCTAATGGCAGACCAAGCTGTCCCTAGGGACCCAGGACAGCATGGGGCTAGCAGCCCAGAGCCTTGGGGACTTTCAAGAGCTCAGCAGATCAAAGCAAGCATCTCTGTCACACCGAGGAGATTTCAACTTCAAGGCTCCTTACATGAAATAGAAAAGGAGGTGGATATGTTTTGCTGTTTTAAACATTAAATAGGCTCCTAGTATTGTTTTTAAATGATTATGAAGAACACATTTAAGCTTTGTTATAACGTGCGTTGTTTGCCTGGACTGCTCAAGACCTGAATGCTTGTGTAGGAGGAACTCTTTGAGCTGGCTTCTTAAATACCTTCATGCTGTTTCACATCTGATACTCCTTGATGAAACATAGGAGCCAGAGGCGCTAGTAGGCGGTGGCAGGGGGAAGACAAGGGTCACGTGCCGCTCCCGTGTTGGCACACACCCCGGTAGGTCCCTTCCCTTTGTTTCCAGTGGCTCCCACACGTCCCCCCCACTTTTCCGGTCCTGAAGTGCATGGCGGTTTCATCCCTGCACCCCTTTTTTCTATTGGCATCTTGTCTTATAACAGGCTTAATCAAAAGTAATACAAGCTACAGAAGTGAGATCTTGAAGAGTGTTGCCATTTCATAATGTAATCAAAATTCTGTAATGATAAATAATAATTCATACATTGTGTGCAACAAGCATGTCATAAAAACAAATTTTATATTTCCAAGATCACTCCATTTATAATTTATGCTCCAGTAAAGTAGAAAAGTCCATGGAAATATTCATTTTTAGAAGGGGGTTCACAAGACTTGACATTTTAATGAAAAGGGTTCACGGGTTGTTAAAGTGTAGGAACCCCTGGCTTAGTGGATTGTGTCTTAGAGGGGTTGGGAGCGAGCTGGTAATCAGTCACTCTGGGGCCTTATAATGGTCTGGGGTGGAACATTCTAAAACATCCACATAATTTAGGAGCCCATGATTTTCAGTGGAGCATCACAACAGCACAAACCACTTAACAACCAGCCTATTGACTTTCACCAGAACTGAGCTCCCAAGTCCCAAGTCCTCAAAGGAGGAATGCTGATTCCAATGGGAGTTAGGCACATAAACACATCGAAGGGTCTGGGCTTGAGGTGGTTTGAAAATTCCACCCTACATGCCTGTCTCTGGCACTCAAGTGTCTACATGGAGCTTGCCGGGAATTCTCTGATGAAACAGTTTTTGATTGTAAAATGCTGATTCAGTGAAACCAAAATGTTTTGATTGGCGTTTTGACTGACCTGATTGATTTTTTTCCAGCTGATCAGTCTGTGAAAAATTTTGAGATTTCAACCTTTCCTCCCAGTTTGGAACAGGACAAAAGTTTGAAATCTTGAAAACTCTCGCTGGAAAAGAAAACCAATTCCTGCCCAGCATTATCCTAAAGAGACAAACGACAGCACAGCAGAGCTCAAGGCTAAATGGAACTAATCTCTATTGTGTAGCCTGCATTCTTCTCCAGTATGGTGTCCCAGGCTGGTCAGAATTAGAGAAGAAAGCTTCAAACATAATTCTAATGCTGTACAATGATTCAGTTCCTCTGCTGAATGCTACACAATAGCTGTACTGCAGGCATATGCGTTCCTACACCAGCAAGAGTTCTGCATCACCACTGGAGGATGAAAGCGCATGTTGAGTTAAAGACACTGTTGCATAATCCATGCATGAGTATTACATCACACCTGTATTCTCCTGGCGTGCATGGCTTAACACTGTTTCACACAAGCTGCCCCCGCAAAGCCCCTCCAAGATGTCTTAATTCTGCCCTGCTCTGATTACCTCCTAGCCAAGAAGAGAGCTCCAATCACTACCTGATCTCTTCATTGACACTGACATGTCAGGGCTGGGCTACACTGGGCTGGGGGCGGGGGATGTTGACCTAAGATACGCAACTGCTACATGAATAGTGTACCTGAAGTTGAAGTACCTTAGGTCAACTTACCTGGCCATCCCCACAGCAGTGGGTCAACCGCGGCTGCTCCCCACTCGACTCCGCTTACTCCTCCTGCTGAGGTGGAGTACAGGCATCGATTCGGGGATCAAGTTATCACGTCTAGATGAGATGCGATACATCGATCCCTGATACATCGAGCGCTACCCACTGATCTGGCAGGTAGTGTAGCCGTACCCTCATTTGTGATGCGGCTTGGTCACTAGGAACTGGACTGTGGGTGCCAGTGTTCCTCAGAGGATGGTAATAATGTCACTGACTGAGGCTGGATGAGCGCTGGTGACCGACGGCCCCAGAGTACACTACTGATCTCAGAGCTATCCATTGCCTTTGGCTAATGAATGACTAAGGGCTTCAGTCTGACCTCACATTGGTTTAACCCAGGAGTAACTCTTCTGAAGTCAGTGGGGTGTGAACCAGGTGTCAGTGTGAAACCAGTGTGAAACAGGTGTCAGCAAGACTGGAATCCAGCTCTATTAACATCAAACAAAACCTGTTGCTCTTTTCCCTGGTTCATCCTCTAGGTCCATTTGACCTCTCTGAGGTCAGAGCTCGCTGACGTCATTCAGTTTCATTTATCCACCTAGGTTTTTTTCCAAAGGAGAAGAAAATAAATGGAAAAACTAAGTGCCATTAGTTTTAATGGCCACTAATGTTCTGCCATCTGTCTTTAGTTGATTAAATACAAAATATTGGTGGAACATATGGTGTGAATTATAAATAAATATTTTAATTCTGGTTCCCAGAGTAATTATTCAAACACCTCTCGCTTTATAAGTCTGAGCTTTATTGCAATTAGCATCAGGCCGCAAATGAGGGAGGAGCGTGAGTCAAGAATACGCCTGACACTAGTTCAGAGACTTCATCATGCGCCTGCTTCTGAGGTTCTTACTCAATGTTTACTCTGTTCTTTACTCAGTTTGAGTAAAAACCAAATAGGTCCCTCAGGATTGGCTCTCTTGGCTTTAATGACAGGGGCAAGTGCCAAGCGCCTCTTAGCGAGCCGTATCCTGAACTCCCCACTCAAGCAAATTGTCCAGGGCTCCATGGGAATTTTGCCTGAGTAAGGGCTGAGTAAACACTGAGAAAAGATTTCAAGAGATAGTTCGGCACTTGACTCTTGTCCACCTTCCCCCGCAAGGACCCCTTGTCAGCCTGGCCCATCACCCTGTTAGAGAATATGTAATGCATTGTGTATGTCATAGATATATATACGCTGGGCAATGTTACAGAGATGTGAATAGTCCATAGAGTATTATAAGCAAATATAAAGGAGTTTTTGCTTTTCATCTGTGTCTCTGCTGATGCAGCATTTCAGAAGGTAGCTGAAACAGCTTCAGTGTTGGGTAAACCAGGAAACTGGTTTGTGGGTCTTATCTGTAAAATGTGTGGTCTGTGCAAACAGCAGGGTGAAGAGGGAGAGATGGGGAGAATGCAGCAGGGACCAGGGATTTGAAAGAATTATCTAGTCCACCAGGGCAGGTAAATAGATCATTCATTTTTCTCGCCTTATCGGGTTTTGCATGCATTTATAATTCATAGGTGATAATAATGGTGTCTTAAAACTGTAGATAATAATGGCTAAACAAACCTGTTTAAGCCTAAATTGGGGTGGATGTTATTTTTCATCCACAACCCCAGTCAAAGAGGGCTGATGCTGCCCAAAAGGTATATGAGCAGAATAAATAAAATAGATGGTATTTTCTCAAGCAACACAATGACTTGTGCATGTACACTCATGAGCGCCATGTCCCTCTGCTGGATGGAATTAGAATGGCTTAACTGTGTGTCATAGGCCCTATGCTACTAAAAACAATAGAGAACCAGTCTCCTTTTGCTCCCGTGGCAGGGGTCTGGGCTGTTCAGAGCAGGAGGATCTGAAGTCTCTCCCCGCCATATCCCCTAAGCAAGAAGTGTCCCATGGATGTGTCACAACAATCTCCAGCTGCAGGGTGGAATCCAGCCTGGCTTGTCTTATTTCCAGTTGTGCTCTGACACTATAAAGAAATGGCTTAAATTACTCTCATTAAGCCATCTGGATCTCATCCTTCTCCACTGTGAACTGAAGTCTCAGGTCAATTACCGCACATTTGCATATATTCCATTAATACTTCTGCTAATTGTCTTGAGGAGATAATGTCCTCCTCTTATTGTTCCCCAGCCAGTTTACAAACAGTCTGAAAGGGGGGCAGCGCTGTTCTTTGCAGCTTTGGATGAACAGATAATCGATTAAAAGGAGGAGGAACCCCCCCGGCTGTCCTCCCCCCTGCCCCAGCCAGCACACACAAAACAGCCATGGTGATTCCAATTACACGTTCACAAGCCATGAGCTCTGCTTTATGCGGTTGCCAGGGGTAACCGGGGCACCTCTCAACTTTGATTCCCACCACTAAACACTCTAAGGTGTGAAAAATTGGCAGAAATGTAAAACAAGTGCTGAATCGGGCCTGTGCGCTGGAGGTCACTCACTCCGAGATGCAATTATCTGCATTCTCTGCAGCAGCTAAGAGAGGATAGGGAAAACCATACCCTGGGACAAAGCCTAGGCAGAGTACTTTCTTCTGGAACAAAGTCATGGTGCCCCCAGATTCTTCTACTCTAAAAAAAAGGCTCACAGTGAGATCCACGGTGCAACTTTGGGTGCAACTCAAAGGAGAGGTCTTAGTGCCTACAAAGCCTGGGACAGTTCCAGAAAAGTTCAAGCTGTCTTTGGAGAAGTCCACCAGCTCATGGGAGGGCTACTGAGGGGCAAAGCTCTCAACAGTCAGGAACAGAACCAAGTCAAGGCTCATGCAGAAGAATTATCGATCCTCCTCCTCCACTTCCGCTGAGTTGCAATAATTCTCAGTCTGGAACTGCCACTAAGGCCCAGATATAGCAATGCTCTAAAGCACAAGCTTGAGTTTAAGCACCTGAGCAGGCCCGTTGAAATCAATGGCCTAGCCTCCAGCCACTAGGGGGCGAGACTTGTACAGCTTCTGAATAGTTTGCCAGCAAAACTCTTTGTAAACTGACTGCCAAGCCCCTAGCCCAGTGGTTCTCAATCCGCTGCCCAATCAGCACACAGCTGCGGCCCATGTGACATCCTCAGGGCCCATAGGGTGGTATATATATTGTGTGGACACAGCCCACATAACACAGACCTGCATATGCAGCCCACGGTGGTAAATAGGTTGAGAGCCATTGCCCTAGTCCAACGTGGAAGGAAGGCAGACAGTGAGCTGGTTTAACAAGGGGTTGTGCAACATGTCACCAAAACACAGTATTTTAGTAGGACGCCGCAACGGGATCAACAAATTCCTGCCAAGCCCTCACCCTGTCCAGCGGTGAAGCCTAACGCGTCGCATCCTTCCAGCTGGTCCTCTGTCTGCGGCTATAATACCAAGAGTAAGAACAATATCGGAGCGATGCCAACACTCCGCTCTTTCCCCACCTCCAGGGCAATTGCTGTCAGTGCAGGATGAATGGGACACGTGTGGAAACAGAAAGAGGAGGCCCTCTGGTAGCACCAAAATCTCTCGGGGAATTTCACTGTGAGCAGGCTTAACCGCAGATGAAGAAGGCAGTCCTTGGTGGGAGGGGCTTACAGACCCATGACCCTCAATAAAGGAGCTCTCCAATGCTAACGTTCAGGCAGGCTAACAAGAAAAGAAAACAGCAGAAGCAAAGGATCCAAGTTAACTCTAGGGAGGGTAAATAGTCTCTGCACAGGACCGTCGGCTCTCACTCCTTAGCCGGAAACCCCAAGTACCGTCTGGGAGATAGACACCCATATTTGGACTCTAGAGCCTGCTCTTCTTGCAGTGCCTGGATGCTGAATACGCTACCCCAGTGGTTCTTCATTCTAACGAGGCAGCACTGCTGTTCCTCATTACCGATCGCAGTTTCATCAACGCTGGGATTAATAACACAGCCAAAGTCCTCCTCCAACTCTTTGTGTTGTTATATAACAAGGGGGCAGCAGTGGGTGCATGACACAATGCAGCCTGTCATGCATGGCGAACTGCCAGACCTAACCTGCTGTGGAATTTGCCTTGTGATCATTCCGAGGCAGTGGGCGAGGGATTGACTAAGGCTGGTAGGGTTATTAAAGCGGCTGGAGGTGGTTTTGACTTCATGGCCTTCCAAGAAATTCCCTATTCAACCCAAAGCCATTTCACTTTTGAGCTTTGTCTCATGTCGGGTAGGCACTGCAGACACCAGTGTATCTGGGGAGGTTCACAGAAGCATAGAATCAGAGAATCTCAGGGTTGGAAGAGACCTCAGGAGGGTCTAGTCCAACCCCGTGCTCAAAGTAGGACCAATCCCAACTAAATCATCCCAGCCAGGGCTTTGTCAAGCCTGACCTTAAAAACCTCTAAGGAACGTGATTCCACCACCTCCCTAGGGAAACCATTCCAGTGCTTCACCACCCTCCTAGGGAAAAAGTTTTTCCTAATATCCAACCTAAACCTCCCCACTGCAACTTGAGACCATTGGTCCTTGTTCTGTCATCTGCTACCACTGAGAACAGTCTAAATCCATCCTCTCTGGAACCCCCTTTCAGGATGGAGTGTGTCGGGTGTCAGGGCGGGGTGTGTGAAATGATCTTTGTAGTCTCAGTCCATCTCCCAGTCCATCGCCTCCTAAATCCACCCCCACAGCTGGCACCAGGTAGGCAAACCCAGCCAGGAGGCCATGAAGGCTCCCCCTCCCCTCCATGCCAGGGTTGAGGCCCACCAGTCAGGGCAAGAAGCCCATGCTGGACTTGTTCCGTGGATGGACAGTGTGCTGCATTTCTCAGGAGCTGCCAATCTGGCACGTTCCACGGCCTCTCCGTTTCCATGGTTTCTTTGATAGAGTAGGAAGCCTGAGTGCTTTTAGCTGTCAGAATCGTACTTGGCTCTCCGGGATCCCTCCTACTGATGCCAAAGACGACATACGCTGTCACTTACTGTTATTCTGCACCGAGGTGTCTCCTCGCTCCCCTCTGGGCTCTCCAGCGCTCTCGGCCAGGTACGAGGGAGAGCGTGCCTATGTGTGTCTGTACGCACACACAAGTGCTCTTAAATAATATGTCATCAGAACGACAGGCACACAGGACTTAATCTGATCACTAAAGTCAAGTGGCATTCCCAGCAGCAGAAGGCAGCCCTCAGCACTGGAGATGAGTGCTCGTCTGAAGAGCTAGGTGAGAAATACCACGGGAGGCTGGGAATTGATTTGCTGAAGAAGGCTTTATCTTCCTCGCTCAGGGAAAGCAGCTTCTGAGCACACGGCTGCCCAAGCGCCCCTTCTTTGGAAGCAGCATTAATAAGCACCCGCCAGCTCAGCATTTCAGCCAGAGGACCGTGTGTGACATGCTTTACCAGTCAAAATAATGAAGCTAAAAGCAAGAGGAATGAATCAGACACTGTGATGCAGTGGGGCAGGGCTGGGAAAGTCAGATTTTAGAGCAGTGGCTTTCCTCAGTTGTTCTGGGATACGCTCCACAAATGCCCTTATTAAAATCTCAGAATCACTCAGGTTGAAGGAAAGTTGTAGCAATGGCTGGTCTCCTCCATCTCCTGCATCTGGAGAGGAATCATAATTGGTTTTTATTTAAGCAGGACTTGGCCGAGATATGATTTCATTCCCTTCCTAATGCTCAGCCTAACCTCTCCCTCCTGCAGCTTAAGCCCAATGCTTGTTAATTCTCCATTGGCTAATGAGAATAATTGATCTTCAAGGTGGGCTGAGCAGAACCATGGTGTTAGCAGCGGCCCCAGCAGCTGCTTCCACCCCCCCCCCCCCCCCGTGAGCTGTTCCATCCTAGAAGGAAAGACGGGGGTCTGGGGGAGTAGCCCCCCAGCTCATGCTGGTATCATACTGGCTAAGAGCCTGAGTTCCTCCTCTCACTGCCCTGCACCAGGTGCAGTTATCTGCACCTGTGCAAAGTAGGCGTAAAATATGAGCCAATCAGAATGGTGGCAGGCTGGGTCCCCCACAGCCTGGTTTCTTTTCTAGTCATTCACACTTGTGCAAAGTGCATGTGAAACGATCTCCTGGAGGTGAAGGTGGGAATTCTGTTTTACTAGCATTTTATACCCACTTCTTACCTGGTGCAAAGCCAGTGAGACCAGGGTCTCTTCATTTTAGGGTCCTTTGTTCGTTTTCACTGAAGAAGAAAACTTCTTCGGAAAGTTCAAAGCGATTTAGTGCAGGGGACTGGACTAGATGACCTCTTAAGGTCCCTGCCAGTCCTACGACTCTATGATTTCTTCCCTTTCCAAACTAATGACCGTGTGTAGTAGCCAGCCACATATCCTGGTCACGTGTCCTAACGGGAATTGTTTTTGTGCTATAAAAATTGTCTCAATAACTGCCGGTGACCAGGATGAATGAAGCACCCATAAATTATACATTTGAGTCGTGTCTCCAAATTGCTCTGCAATTATTGAGCAACAAGGTTCAGTTGCCTTCAAGCACCGCCTACCACGGGATCACCGCGAAACACACTGAAGTGCTCACATGGCTGTGCAGAACAATCAGACCATTAAAAACAGCAAATTAGCCAACACAAGAGTTCCATTAGGAGAAGAAAGGCAATTGAACTATCCAGTTGCATCGTATCAGTACCACTTTTTATCAGGGCCTAGGACTGGGCAAGAGAAAAGGTCTTTAAAAATAGAGATGGAGAGACTGTAGTCTAGTGTTTAAAAGGTGGAAACAGGCTACCTGCTCAGGAGACTCTGCCTGGAACAATCATTAATTCTCGGTTTCCTCAACAGTCACACAGAAATCTTGATCTGATCTTGCGCTAACCAGATAGTCTGGCATGTGTAGATGTCCTAATAAGTGCCCCCTCATGGATGGAGTTAGACTGTTCAAAAATGTTCCATAGTCTGTGTACTGCTAACGGCTAATGGCAAATCTCCTGTAGCTCCCACGGCGGGGGCTGTCCTTTGGAAGCAGGAGCACCTGGGTCCTATCCCCCTCACCCCACTACTGTGAAGTTTCCAAGTGGTTGTGATGTGAAGCATTGTGAAAGTTGTGAAGTCCTAGAGAGCCACAGGTGTGTCGCTTAGCTACTTCACCCGAGGCCAAAACAGTGTTGTGAGACCTTCCTGTGGAAATGGCTGTAGCAGCAATGCACGGGGGCAAATTCTGCTCTCACTTTTCGTTCCTGGCACTAACAGCTTGAATGAAGAATTCATCTAGCGTTTACCAGGGGAAGTACGTGTTTGCACTGATTACATCAGCAACAATCAGATCTGGTTCATCCACACTCAGTTTAACCAGATGCCTGGATAGCTAAAAGCTTTTGTGTGCAATCAGTCTGACACCATGCATTTTGAGCTGGTCTCTCTCTTTGTCAAAAAAAAAAAAAAAAAAAAAAAATCAACCCAAAGCTTTTAAATCGAATGCTGCCTCTCCCTATTGATTACAATCGAGTAATTTCTCCCCGAAATTTCTCCCCGTCCCTCCAAGCCCCCCACCAAACAAAACAAAACCAGAACCAGAAAATGAGATGCATCCAACTAGATTTAAATAACATTACAGCTGGGAGGGAAACCGAGCAAAGCCAGGACAGTGCAAGTTAAGGTTTCCATTCTGCCCTTCAGTCACCCTCAGCGGTGCAAGTTAAGTACTATTTGATGCCCAATCCCTTGAGCCACTAATTCACAGGGGCCGTGAATGCCATGGGAGAGGAGAAGAACATGCCATGCACTTTGCTGCTTTTCAATCGAAGCTAAAATTCTATTTATTCAGCTGGGCTTCGATGAAATTTTGTTGCTGAATTTGTTTGCTTCCCAACAAAAGAAGATATCAATCTGGTCGGATGCGCGAGGGGAAAACCACCTTAAGGGCAATATACATGTTGGTTTTGCATTCGATGGGTGGAACATGGTTTTTCCCCACCCGATGAAAATTGCAAACAGGACTACTGGACCAATTCATGCTCTCCTGTAGGTCTTGGGCCTGCCTCCATTCAAGTTGATGGAAAGCAAAATGAAGCCCTTACACCAGCATGGATTCAGAGTAATTCCATCGGCTTCAGAATACATGACATCAGAAACTAGCAGAGTGTCTTTTCCGGGAAGGAACGCCCGTTAGCTGCATTGGCCTCCTTTTGCTCTGGTAGCAATAAGAGATGATGCCTTAGCCCTAATAATTGAAGATTTTCACAAGAACACAACTAATTTCATAGGGACATTTCGAACAGACCTCTTGTACTGGCTGCACTGATGAATGCATGGACTAGTAGTCGCAACAGTCACGACTACAGAATTAGTGTATCAGTGTCTGTAATAGTGTAAAGATTTATGACATCCCAAACAGCCGGGAATCTCCTTTCTTCATTTCAGGTTCTGGACCTAACTCCCTTTGCGTGGACACTACTGGAACGCTATTGATTCCAGTGGCAGGATTCCTGATTTACAGCAGGCAAAACAGGGCTTTGGATTGTTCTGCAGAAGGAACGCTGTTTTGCCAGTGTGTGTTGTTATCTTCTCCACGCAACATCTTCCCTCTCTTCTCAGATTTCATCTCTGCAGGCAGCTTCACCCCGTGCTGAGTTTACATAAAAACACATTTTTAAAGTGTTTTGTTTTTACATGTCGTTCCATGTAAATTCTATTAGACTTTGGTGGCAATGGTTACTGGAGTAACAATTTCTGGGAGATGAATGAAATCTCATTTAAAAGGGCTAGGACTTTAATAGAATGATTTTATCAACAGGAAGATGATGTATTTAATTGGTCTGTTTCTAAGGCACCTTTCACCAACTCGCATGCAGTTTCAAAACTAAAAATAACAATGGGAGTGCAAGAAATCCCCCAGTCTACAGACACACAAGTTAACCTGTCAGATGGGGATTGATGTAGATTTATATTGTTTAGTTTGACGGAGACACTGAAAAGAGTTTCTTACTATGGGGGAACTTCACCACGTGACGAGATAGAATGAGACCTATGCTCCAGTTAAGTAAAGAGACAATACATCCTAGTTTTACTGGGACCGTCCCATGAATTCTGTCGGGGCTTATGAAATGTCCAGATGTTTCATTGCAGCAGTCTAAACACTTGATTTTTTTATAACTGCAGAATATTTTTTCCAGACATAGTGCTGCCCCAACCACACCTTTGCCCACAGCCCCAGGTCACTCACATCATGCAGTGAACATATTTCACGACAACCGCTATGCTGTGCTAAAGCTTGTCAGAACTTCCCAGGCAAGGTAGAATTTAACCTTTTTTCAATCTACATTATCCAGGTAGGATAATGTAGATTGAAAAAAGGCTAGGTAGGGCTGATCACAGAAAGGAACCAGAGCAGGAGCCCTTGGGCATGTCATGAGTCTAAGCCATGCGGCCATAAAAGTTTCCAACTTTCTGGTTTTGAAAATAGGGTCAACATTTAAGTCCCACTTACGCCCTTCAAATAGGCCTTGTGCAGATTCTGTGCCCAAGAGTGAATTGAATCCTCAGCCATCGGCCTGTGGCATTCCTGATTGGCCAAGAGCACTGCCGTGTAAAGGAGCGTCCCTTTAAAGAGTTGGTATGGCAACTTCCATATCTATATCCCTACTGTATGTTCCATTCTATGCATCTGATGAAGTGGACTGTAGCCCACAAAAGCTTATGCCCAAATAAATTTGTTAGTCTCTAAGATGCCTCAAGGACTCCTCTTTCTTTTTAAATAGTTGATGAACCCTCTTATGGTGCTCATTGCATTCTGTGTTTGGAAACCAGTCACAGATACGGTGTGTATACATATATAATTAGCCTTCCATGTTGTGTCTATTTAGTGAACACGGGTCTTTGGACCCCATCACACCCATGTGGTTTTATTGATGCAAAAGCCTCAACAAGGACAGACTTCTGTCCTGTGTTCCAGCCAATCAGATACCATCAGCCCACTCCTAATTCTACTATTGGCTGTTATGAATAAACTGCATTCTGATTAGGCGGCATTACTGGTTCCTGTTGTATTTCTTTCCTATTGATTAGTAATGGTCACAGTTCAATGCTCTGAATGGCTGGCTAAGATTCCAATTAGTGTAATTTCAAATTCAATACAAGTTGTTAGCTCAAACTACTAAGAACTCCCGCAGCTCCCTTCTACAATGCTCCAGGCATTAGCACCAAACAACAAGGGACTCACCGAATCCCTTCCTCTTACCTGGGCTAAAAGAGTCCAAAGCCGATAATGATGCTGTAGATAGGTAAAAATGGCCCTTAAAAAAGTCCTTTAATTCAAGTGCAGCCAGATTTCACGCTGCACGGTTGAAGAGCTCTTTTTTCCCATCTCGGCCCTGCTATTAGAGAAAAGAGCAAAGCACTCACCGTGCAAGGAGCAGTAAAACCCACCAAGTATTTAGAACAGTGATGGCCCCATCAGAGCTACAGCTTCCAGAGATCACGGGGGTGGCTCATTACCACTAGTCTTGTCCTTAAAAGCTAATGTATGTATGTGGGAGGCAGAATGTGTGTTTCATCTTCTCCCTGGGAAAATTAGAAACCCCAACAGCAAAGCTAGGAGGGACTAAGATGTGACCAGACCAGCAGGATTTTTTTTTATTTTTTTTTTTTATTTTTTTTTGTCCGGGAAATGGACTCCAGGTTGCTGGACTGAGCATGAGTTCTGTTGGCATTTTACTCCTTCACTGTTATGTTTTATTTTGGGGGTGAGGAGGGATTTAAGCTGAACATGAGTAAACTCATGCCATGCAATTAGTTAGCATTGCAAAGTCAGGCTGCAGGGCTCATTGGTCACAATCCATCGATTCCGAGCTTCCATGATCATCTAGTCTGACCTCCTGTATCACATGGGACAGAGACCTGCCCCAGAGGAATTCCTAGAGCAGATCTTGTAGAAAAACATCCAATCTTGACTGAAAAATTGTCAGTGATGGAGCTTCAAGCTAGAGTGTGTACATCTAGACCTATTGTCAACCTATATTTCAGTCCATTGGTTAGGTTTTCAAAAGTGACACTTTAAAGTGTCTTCATTTTGCAGAGGGAAAGTGCTCATCCCCTTCTGCAAATCAGACCCCAAAGTACGTAGATTATCAGCTCCTTGGGGCAGGGACTGTCTTTTTGCTCCCTGTCTGTACAGCGCCGAGCACAATGAGGCCCAGTCCATGACTAGGGCTCCTTGGTGCTATGGTAAGGGCAATAATAAATAATAAGCTGAGTGCTGAAAAAGTGAGGCACCCAAAATCACAAGTCATGTTTGAAAACTGACACTATCTAGGCCAGGTCCTCGGTTGGTGTAAATGATGTAGCATCATTGACTTCAATGGGGCAATGGCAATTTACACCAGCTGTGGATTTGGCCCTATCTCTATATAGTGATAGCAGGAAGGGAGTAGTTTCTACCACAATGAATATTCCAAGAGGAATGGCTGTAGATATAGATAGAAATGATATAGCCATAATACGTGGGCAGATTTGTAGCCGTCAAGCACAGCAATTTTTGGCAATCCCTTTTAAGCTAAGTAACCCATCCTGAACACAGGGTTTGGGGCTTGGAGGGGAGAAGTTGTAACAAGAAAATCTTTTGGTCTCATCTACAGCCCAAACCAGAACACACGCTCTACATTTCCATTCCAGGGACGCTGCCAAGCTAAATACACCACCTGAAATTTTAGAGGCAGTTAAAACAAATCTAACTTTCTTTTTTTAAAATGTTTTATTTGGCTTGGCTTGGGTTCACAATCTGTAGGCAACACCCTTTGCCCAACATAGCACTTATTTTCTGCTAGGCGGTGGCAGTTTCTGTTTTCCTTCTGTCTGAGGTTTGTGCAGTATAACTTAGTTCATCTCATAAGTCCTACTTCAGGTCTCTAGCTAGTTTCCATTTCTTGTGTGCACTCTAAATGGGGGCGAACTTCTGTATAAGTCCATCAGCTCCCCACAGGAGGTGCCATCTGTCTCTTATTATTCCAGATGGTAGAGCAGTAAGTAGAGCAGTAGAGTTCAGTTCTAGACCCGGATCAAAACGTTCTCCCTGTTTAGTGCTGGCGGCTTGGTTCATTCCATTATTGAGTGGGGTCAGGTCCAAATGTCAAAGCCTCTGAATTTCTGGTGAAATTCAAGCCCTCAGCAGGAGCACCATTTCCCAACTTTAAACATTATGAGAGGGCCACAGCTTGAATCCTCTAATGTACCTTTGAACTGCATCCTCGGGGAAGTAATTACATTCAGAGTAGTATTCCTATCTCTGTATCACTCTATCGCACAGCTGTTCCTCCAGCCATAGCAGCTGAAGAGGGTTCGGACTCAATAGCAACCTTGGGCCAGGTTCACAGCAGAAGTGAAGTTCCTGAGCCCTCTTATGCAGATCTTCAAGATGGAAGAGTTCTCCACAGACTGAGATCCTCTGCTTCCAACCAGACGAGTGCTGTCACTCTTTGGATTACCATCCACACTTGGTCTCCTCCAACAGCTTCCATTCTCCTGAGAAGGGTGCCCAGATCAGTAACTCGTGAACACCTGATGGGTCTTCTTAGCTGATTCCTGTATCAACATGAGCGGGGGCAAAGCAGAAAACCCAGGCAGCCTCCCAGTCATAGCACCTAGCCAATTAGTGTCAGAATGAGACAGATTGGCCCCAGCACCTCTTGCTCTAGAGCAGTGGGGGAGTTCACTGCAGCTGGAAAAGTAGCGTGTCTGTTAGAGATAGGCCACTGAAGTCAAAGGGAACCTTTCCACTGACTTCAGTGAGACTGAAATCCAACTCTTAGTCACCAAGTTCCACCACTAGACACATACATGAGGCTGCCACCGACATCAGCGGAAGTCAGGCATGTGCATTTGAGAGCATATCACGTAGCTGTTGGGAAGACACTCTGGCACGGAGACATGGAAGCAATCTGCATTCCAGGTGGGCAGTCGTCAGTGTCTTACCTGACCCGTCATGGAAGTGTAGGTAGGGCAGGGTCAGGAGCTCCAGTGCATTGAAGTGAGAGAAGAAGCACAACTACGTGGGGGTTGTTGACTGCTGAAGTAGGTCAACAGAAATAGAAGGCCAGATCCTCAGCTGGTGCAGATCAGTGTAGCCCCATTGATTGTAATGTCAGAGCTCGCCAATGGGCACCAACGAAGGAGCTGGGCCCACCAGTCCAGGCTGCGGGTGGTGGAGCTTTACTGATGAGGGAACAGTCAGAATAGTGAGATCTGTAAATAGAAATAATGGCAAGCGGATTGCTTCAGTTCCGTGTGTTTGGTGACACGGCAGTGGGAGGGTTGCCCAGGTTACAGGGCTTTCCTGAACCCCGGAGAAAAATCAGGTACAGAATTTTCTCATCTAGCCATTTTCATGGAAATTGTATGTCTAGTGGCTTGGGCCACAGAGTCCCTGGTTAATAGTTAAGTCCCTTTTCTGGCCAAAGTGCAAAAAGATTTGCAATGGAAAACCCTCTTATTTGGGATTTATTGGCTTGATTTGTAAATCCAAAGGAGGATTTGTCCATCTGCTCATAGATTTTTGCAGGATTTCCAAATCTGTTTTAAGTTTTATAAATCTATTTCCTTGCTGTAAATCAATGGGAGGCTTTCGATTTAAATGAGACAGCAGACGCCAGGGCTGACAGGGCTGTGGAAGGAAAGGACTTTTTAAATATTCTTGATGAGGTTTACTGATGATTTGCATAGCTTACGACTACGACACAGGAGCGTGGCTGTTGTGTTGCTCTGGGTATGGCGGGGAGCAGCTACGGCTGGCTGCTTGGTAATGAAGGAACCTGAAAGAGGGTTGGCTTGCAGTATTTTGGATGCTGAGCTGAGCCCTGCTAGGTAACACATGCAAGACTAGCGCAGGGCTTCATTAGCTAATGTCCGTCAAGTGCTTTGAGATGCAAGGTGCCGTATTAAATGCAAAGAACTGTTCTCCTTAATTATCATGATTTTATCCCCGCACGGAACCCTTCCTTTGTTTCTCTAGCTTTCAGCAGACCTGGCTGCTACCATCCCCAACCCTGGCTTTACGAGTCAGCTGTAAATAAACTCTGAAATGCTGGCTGAGATATTCAGCAGATATAAATCAATGCCGCTCCCATGGCACCATGCCAGCTTTCACCAGCTGAGGATCTGACCTGATATTCCTACCCAGAACTACCTAGAGACGATTTTCCGCTGCCCGTCCACATTGATTAGTTCCACAGATGGATACCTGCCGGAAACGTGTCTCCTCCGCTGTACACAACAGCTGGTGTCAGCATAAGTCATCTGACAGCTGCCCAGACAATATTTCAGTGCACGGCTGAAATCACCTCGACATGATCTGGAGCGAACTGAGGGGAGTTCTTTTATTTCACTGAGCTGATGTCTTAAGTTTTAAATATAACTGACGTTCGGAGTTCAGTTGTCGCGGATTAAAAATTCAGCAGGCTGCTCAAAAGCCCCAGTCCCAGGCTCTCTAGACATGCCTGCCCGAGCCACTGTGTTGGGCTCGTGAGAGGGTAAGATATTCATGGCTTTGGAACACTTGACATGGAACCAGTGCCACAAACTCTACTGCCAAAATAACAGCGATAACGATTCGGCCTCAAGTAGATGCTACCAAATTGCAGTAGGGGACTTGAATTTCTCCCATGCCCTTCTAAAAGCAAACACAGCACTGAGGATTTCTACTGTCAGCCCTCTTTGAAAGGCAGAAGAAAAACGCATGTTACTTCACACTGCAAAGGAAAAGCTCGTAAGTGTGATGGCACCGAAAATATTCCCAAGATACTGAATTCCTAAATCCATTAGTATGCCGAGGTGATTTTTGACTGGAAAGAAGTCCCAGACTGAAAACAAATCGCAGCCAGAATTTTTCACGACAGGTTTGCAGCAATAATGTCCTTTGTATTGGAAGCAGTACAAAAGACATTCGTGAAAGGGATCTCATCTAGGGAAAAAGAAATCAGGGCCTACAGCAGAGTTGCATCTTGCATTCGAGACTGCATTATTGTTATTAATGATCATTGTTTGTACTGCAATAGTGCTTAGTGTGCTCGGTGCTGTACAAACACACAACAAAAGATAGACCCTGCCCCAAAGAGCTGACATGAGTTTCTGCCTTTTTATTACTTAGGGGAGAGGGGATGCACTGCTACTTCTTTGAGTGCCTAGAGCAGAGGCCCCCAAACTGTGGAGCCCACCCCTCTGAGGGGGCACAGAGGAATGTTCAGGGGGGCACAGCTGGGACCCGGGTGTGCCCCCACAAGGGGCAGGAAGGGAGTACCACCCACCTCTGCTCATGGCCCCAGCTCTGGCTGCTGGCTCCTAATGCCATCCCCATGCCCAGGGCTCCCCAGCTCTGAGGGGTGAAGTGTGGGGGAATGCAGACAGGGGTAAGGAGGGGGTACAAGATAGAAAGTTTTGGGACCACTGGCCTAGAGCACCATAGGCATAGGCTCTGGCTACTACATGCCAAAAGATCTATTCACACAACCTTTTCCCATAAGATATGTAGAGTTCCTCCAGTCTGACACCAGAATTACACACTATCTGTTCCAAACAAACTCCTCCCTTTTAGCAGGAGAGATGGAAGGCTTCTTAGCTTTGGCATTTTCTTTAGTGTCCCGGGGACGAGTTTTGTGCAATTGAACATTCCTCGCATACAGTATGCATGGGGGAAGCACATGTGCCCACACATACTTCGCTAGAAAGTGGCTTTCAGAAAGAAATGACCCATCTTTCCTATCCCTCAACGAATACACAGGTGGGTAACTATGGGTGACTCGGTTCATACAACTTGTAGCATAAAGGCTCTTTGTGCTTTCATTTCTCTCATCGGGCCTGCAGAATATCAGCTTACAATGCAAAGAATGCAACGGAGTTTGCTAGTAGGATGTTATTACATTCCTACACCCATAGTAGCAACCTGACACCTAACTGGGCTGCTTCATTTAGCAGACAAGCAAAGCCCAGTGTCGGACACATACGACCAATGCATAATGAACCAAATCCAGAGAGCCGCTGCAGGTGCACAGCAGCAATCAGGAAGTGACCCTAAGAGAGAGCGAACCATTTTTTTAATGTCACAGAACTAGCCCCTCCATTTAATTCCAATATTTGCCACATTCTCTGCTTGATTCTGCAATAGCTTTTCCTTAAATGTGATGCTCACGTACACGCTACTGAGCAACACCCCCAAAAACTACGAAGACAGACTCCTTTGCAAAACCAGCCAGCCAAGTCATCATCAGTTCCACCAAAACAAACATCCTGGAAACCCGGTAATCAAGCAAAAACATCACATTAAAAGGCAAAACCGATGAGAAACGAGAACTGTTCATTTACCTGGGTGACATCACACTAGCCAGGGGAGACCTCAAGAAAGATGTGGCGTCGAGGATAGGAAAGGCATCCACAGAATTCACTAAACTAAACTCAACAATGGATGGCAATCAAACCTGAGAATTTTCAACTCAGTCCTAACATACCGCTGCGAGGGCTGGAGATCTAGTAGATGTTAGGCCAGGACGGGAGGGGAGATGCTGGTTGTTCCCAGGAGATCCAGCTCTGTAGGCACCAAGGGTCCCATTAAGGATCCAAGCTCAGCTATGAAATATTAACTAAAACGACTCTCCAACCTTATGATGTGCACCCCTAGTTCGGCAATGGCCCCACTGACCTACTTCTCCAGTCCAAGAAAGGGAATCGAAATCTAAAAGGGCTGGACTCTCCAGGCTGCTCCAGCTGATCTGTGCCACTGTGGCAGTAACAAGAACCCATGCAGCTCATTCCCCTTGGGGCGGAAGGTGGATCTAGTGGCTCTGTGCAAACCTATCACAGTGCCCTGTGTAGGGGGTGCTGCCAGAGGTTGGGGGGTTTCTACACTCCAGCAATCCCCAGTAAAGGCCAGAATCGCCCTGGGGTGCTGCTGGCAGTTAGCACAACTGTGAGTGCTGGGGGATTGGTCTTTGTACACGCACACACGACCCTTCTTTGAGCTAAGCTGAGCGTACAGCCCAAAGAATGCATACCAGTCTCTCTTTCTGTGCGTTCTCATTTGCTTGGCAATGGGCTGAACTTCATCAAACTACCTACCTGCCCAAATGTGTGGTTGGATTGTGTTCTGCTCCGCTGCCTGCATTTCCGTGCAAGCACACTGCATCCTGCCATACGATGAATGCCCCTTGCAAGTGCAAAAGGTGGCTCATAAAGGAAAAAAGAAACTAGCCAGGTATTTCCAGAACATTATACGGGATACAATGTATTCAGATCAGGCAGTTGAAGACAGCCAGGGTAACAGTGACACTGAAATCACTGGAATAACATAAAGAAGAATGCGTTCATTTACGATTCAAGCCAGGGCAACAGGTAACTGTAGACAGCCCATTGTAATATACCAATATATTACTGTATTACTATTTTAATTACCCAGCAACAACCACCAGCTCGTGTTATCTGACACTTTCCATTAGTGTTATCTTAGATTACAGTACTTGGGTTTCCTTTAACAGGGCCTGAAAATGTCTCTGGAAAGAGCAAAGATGCTCTGTCATTTTCGAAGAAGGGCTAATTGCATTAAACTAGCAATCTTCCATTGTGCTGCAGTGAACAACATATTAGATCAATGTTTGTTTTCACTAATGTAAATGAATAACCATGCTACAAATATCATATTAACGTGCTGGAATATGAAATTGCAAATAGGACAAGTCCCTCTATCACATTAGATGAAGAACAGCCTCCCTGCTTTCTCCAGCAAGCAGCAGAACAGAGCTTAATGGAGCAGGATGGATCCAAATTCTCCCCTACTGGAGAGGACAGTGCACGGATCTATGTTCCCAGGCCTGTTTCCACTTGCCCACCGGAGCTGTGTCAGCAATCCCAGCAAGTCTGCCTCAGGAGTGAGGTGCATTCTGGGATGCAAGTGAAGAAGTGCTGTTTGTCATCTCCCGGTGATGGCATCTGCTTCCCTGCAAGGGGGTTGCTTAGACCCAAGTGGGAGCTCCTCAAATAGGGCAGCTATTGAATCAGCTGAGCTGTCCGTCTGAGATGTCCGTTTTACAGGCTCCGTGGCTGTCACGGTATCTACTCTGTAGTCCCTTTAGAATTTGCATGCATGCTGCATTACAGCTGGATCTCAATTGGTGGAGACTGTTGCTGGTTAAAGGATAAAGCCAAATATAGCATTTTGCAGAGTTTCCCCTAGTATTCTTTCAGCTTTCTCTTGTCAGAAATGGTTCCCTTTACCCAAACTAACAACTCCTTGGGTGAAATCCTGGTCAAATCCAAGTGAAGGGGAGTTTTACCACTGACTCCAATGGGGCCAGGATTTCAGCCATGTATCTATGAACAGTCTGCAACTGACAAATGCAAAAACACCCTCCGGCCCTTTCTCTCCAGTGTGGAATCAGCCCTGTAACAGGGTGACTGGCCCCTTCAGGGCTGGGGCTAGCCAGATGATTGCAGAACAAGCCAGGCCTGGAAGTGAACAGTTGGCAAAGTGAAGAAAAGTCCTGCAGGGAAAACCTGAGGACCAGGGGAGTTGCCCCAGGCAGGGAGGATGGAGAGAGATCACAACTAACCCAGGGAGGACTGCAAAGCTCTCCAAGCAGGGAGGCCTGGGAGATACTTGTTATATTAATTGAGATGGAATAAATGGGCCAGCGTAAGCCAGTCACGGGCCAACATTAAACAGTGTTTTAGGGGAATGGTATCCAGAGACTCCAGCCCACTCAGCACCATAGCAAACCCCCCATTCAAAAACCTTTGACTAAAGAGAAAGAAAAGAAGGGGAACCAGTTAAAGCATTTGAAATAGGAGGTCTCGAGTGAGGCTTTTATTTGAACAATGCCCCTTGTTCCCCTTCCTTTTAGCTATGCCAGTATTTAGAAGGAAACCCCCCTTATTTGACAAGCTCGTAGATGGTATCAAAGATGGGAAGAGCTGGTCTTTGGGGGGAAAGAGACAAAGTGAGCTGAGATGGGCTGGAGCTGTCATTGTTAAAGTCCAATCCTGTTTCACCCCAGCCGGTGGGAGGGATTCAGCTGGAGCCAGTAGGGGTGGTGATACCGGGTGGGTCTTTCTCTCTGGCCTGCTCTGGTCAGGACATCTCTCAGGCCCAGGGTCCCAGGAGATGGCAGCCCAGATGGTGAAACTTGCTCCACAAGTCACTTTTTCTCCCCAAAGTCTCATTCTTTAAGGACCCACAAAGGAGGGGTGGGCAGAACAGCCCAGCCCATCATTAGTTTATCCACCAGTTGGGCCTAGTTTCTGACACACTAGTTTTGGTTCAGTGATTGGTGGTGCTACACTTTTCTTGTTTACCCAGCATGATCTTACCACTATCCTTACGCTATATCAGGAGGACTAAGTCTTTCTGTCTCGCTTTTATACCTTTTCGCAGCAACATTTGTCTCTATAGGTTATTGTAACATCTTCGGAACTTTCCCCTACTTTTCACAGTGGAGCTCACAGTTAAGGGTAGGCCCAGTTCTTACATTAGACCCTGTACAAGCAGAGGAGAGGCGCCAGGCAGGAAAGCCTGGGAGGAGAAAGAGAAACCTTGAGTTGTGTGCACTTAGGATTTAACCTTGCCTTGGAATTTTGAGTTTTATTGGCAGTTTAATTTATATTAATAAAGCCAGTTCCCAAGCAGGGGCATTTTTGATGAAAGGCCTAAAGGGAAGTTTTATTTGAACAGTCCAAACGGGGAAACTGAGGCAGGCTGCCTGCAGCATGAATCTAGGCCACGAGGAGGTGGCCAGCCCAGTTCAAAGCCTCTTTCGATGTTTAATGCCCCCAAAAGGTTCTCTCAGTCAATTTACAGTACGCTGCGCATCTGTAAAGGTGACTGAACAAAATGAACTTTAATACACATTATGGTCCATACATCTCAGCTGTGCTAATGGCAGTACTCTTCAGTGAGACTTGGTATTCACCACTCAGGGCCTGATTTGCTATTAGTCCAGCGTTTGCTAATGATACATGGCAGGAGAGACAGTACCAAGCGCACAAGGCCAAAGAGCAATGGAAGGGGCTGGTAACAGTTACTTTTAAAGCAGTTCACTGCAAAAGGCTGCAGCAACGTGGGGTGGATTTTGCTCTCAGCATCATCCCTATTCTCCTAAAGACCACGGCTCATCCCTGCATTGTCAGCAGATGTCCTGCTATATTGGCAGGAGATACCAATGCAACTGAATTTCCACGCTGCTGAAAGGGAACAGATTCTACCCAGATCTAGGTAATTATGTTGCCTCTTCACCTGAGTGCCTTCCAATTATTAATATATTCATCTTCACAGCACCCCTGGGATCCCCATTTTATGGCCGGGTTACTGAAGCACAGGGTAGACTAGGGCCTGGAATGCACTAACAATTTAGATTGACAAATTCACACCCCTGAGCACCAGAGCCTGGCTGAACTAACCCCTGGTGTAGATGCAGCTCGGCCAGCGGAATCGTTCTAGCTACCACCGCTCAGGGAAGGGGATCACCCGCGGGAATGGAAAAACCCCGTCCACGCTGTAGGTTGCATCGACGCCTGCAGCGATAATTCAGCAGCTCCCCTAGTGTAGACAAGCCCCGGGCACAAAGAGAATCTGTGACTCAGCCAGGGATTGGACCCTTGTCTCTCGAGCGCTAGGCCAACTCCCCGATCCTCAAAGGTGCCGCGCCCATTGATTTCAATGGGAGTTCAGTGCCTAAATACCTTTGAGGATCTGGAGCCTGGTCTCTCACTTAGGCCAGAGCATTAGGCCTAGCAGTGGAATTATTGCCTGGGTCTCCACGCAGCTGGTGAGCACAAATATCTCATGACCTCCCACATTCAGCCTCCTCAACACCACGGCGACAACCCGAGTCTTCGCTTTGGAGTGACTAGGTTCCATGTGTATTAATCAGACACCGACGTGTATTTCAGCGGTTTACTGCGCAGATGGTTCAGAGAACACCGCGCAGGTGGTGTTCCAACTGCCAGGGGGAGACCAGAGAGACGGCCCTGCCCCCCCGATGGACTGACATCCTCAGCAAACGTGCACCCCACAGCAACACCCGTAGAACAGGCTCTGGTGGACTGGAAGCGAGAAGATTAAGAGAGAAGAGCCAGCATCTCCCTGACACAACACCAGAGCCAGCCAGGCAGAAAAGGACCCGGCAGGTTGCTCAGAGCCCAGAGCAGGCAGGGCCAGGCCACAGGCTAGAGGAAGAGGAGGTGAGCACTCTGGGGCAACATCAGCACTAGCAGCCAACCCATCGCTAGCAGCAGGGTGGGCCGGAGACCAGCCAGCACTATACGCCTCTATATAACTGTGTAAGGTAGGCCCCGGACACCAGCTGGCTTGGTCGTTGGCCTAGTCATAGAATGCCAAGGCCGGCAGCCATGTCTCTGATATCTGGCCACCAGCACGCAGGTTTGGCTAACTGGGTGTGGGACTGGCTAGCCCCGGGTTCCCTTCAGTCTGGCTTTGTCATGAGAGCGCATCCCAGTGTTGTTTACACATCATTTCTTTGCGTCCTCCCTGGGACAGGGATTGTAAGACATGGGCCCCCCTGGTGGGCTACTCGCGAGCAGGTGGGGGTACACCCTACAGGCAAACAGTCAGTACACTGTGCCTCCTCAGCTGCAAAGTGAAAGAACCAGCCACACAGATACAGACCAGATCCTCAAAGGTATTTAAACACCCATTGTCCATTGAAAACAGGTGGAGGATCTGGGCCCCAGGGCCTTCACCCTTTGGCTAGGGCTTTGCATTGCCCATGGGCAGGCAATCTGGCTTTGAACGGCTTGCAGAACCCATGCCAGACAGCTTGAGGTTTTCAAGATGTCTAGCTACAGGCTGTGAGGGAGGAGTTGATCGCTGAGCTGGCGCTGCCGAGAGACTCGCTACAAGAGCCGAAACAGCTGACATCAGACTGCTCCCCGGCTGCGGCACAGGCAGATCCTTTGCTTAGATGTTGAGAGCTAGAAGGGAGCTGTCATTGTCATGCCTGAAAACTCCCCAGGACACATCTTTCTAGGAAGAGACGGCAGCTCTCCCAAGGTGTGCTTGACTATGCTCAGTTCCAATTTCAGATATCTGAGCAGTTACAAAAAGATAATTCTGTCCTTGTCAGTTCATCACGGTCAAGTTTCTAGAGGAAGAACTGAGTGTGCTATGGAGCCCACACTCTTCAAGAGTGTTGCCAGCTGGAAGGACATGACGTTGTCCTTGATTTCTATGGGGTGAAACCCAGGTATGTCAAATGTGGGCAAGACCTTGGGGGTGGACTTTCTGCTCGCTTCTTCAGTGCTGCAGAATGAACTTCAGCCTTTAGCTGCAGCAATGCTGAACAACTCCAACCATTCAGAGGAATCAGGGAGGTACGGTCAGGGTATTTTCTCAGTGTCAGTTGGTTATCATACACTGTATACACCAGTCTTTGAACAGAGGTGGTGACCAACGGCATGCAGGCAAACCTGTCAGCCCAAACACCAGTGCACAGTTCTGCCCCAGGAGTTGACATTAGTTAGAGAGATTAAGGCAGAGAACAAACTCCTTTGCAGTTTGCAGCAACATCCCCCCCAGAATCCACATCCCCACATTAGCAGCACAACCTTTCTTCGAAGACTGAACATTTGCTCGCACACTAAGAAAAAGAGCATGTAAAATGATGTGCAAGAGTGCCCCCGGGGACTCCTCGCCATGACACTAGAATTGGGGGAGGGACAAAAGATGGCTTCAAAAGACACCTTTGTTCCCTGCTGCTTTGGACTTGCGTCACATGCTCCTTGGGGATACCATAGAATCAGGACTAGAAAGTGGTGTAATATCGTGTGTACTAGAAGGAATGAGGCCAAACTGCATTATCTAAGAATATAAGAACGGCCATACTGGGTCAGAGCAATGGTCCATCTAGCCCAGTATCCTGTCTGTCTACAGTGGCCAATGCCAGGTGCCCCAGAGGGAATGAACAGAACAAAGCAATTATTGAGTGATCCATCCCCTGTTGTCTAGTCCCAGCACCCGGCAGTCAGAGGCTTAGGGACACCCAGAGCCTGGGGTTGCATCCCTGATCATCTTGGCTAACAGCCATTCACAGACCTATCCTCCATGAACGTATCTAATTCCATTTTTAACCCATTTCTACTTTTGGCCTTCACAACATCCCCCGGCAAGGAGTTCCACAGGTTGCCTGTACACTGTGTGACAAAGTACTTCCTTTCGTTTGTTTTACACCTACTGCCTATTCATTTCATTGGGTGACCCCTGGTTCTTGTGTTATGGGAAGGAGTAAATAACACTTCCTTAGTCACTTGCCCCACTTCATTCATGATTTTATAGACTTCTGTCATCTCTCCCCTTAGTCGTCTCTTTTTCAAGTGGAACATTCCCAGCCTTTTAATCTCTGCTCATACAGAAGCTGGTCCATACCCCTATTCACTTTTGCTGCCCTTCTCTGTACCTTTTCCAATTCTAATGTCTCTTTTTTGAGATGGGGCTGCCAGAACTCCATGCAGTATGTGCGTTCTGTGGAGTTATACGATGACATTATGATATTCGCTGTGTGATTTATTATTTGCTGTCTAAATCCTCTGGTTTCTCTTCAGATCATACCCATCTTTCACCATATTGTCTAAATATCCAACAAAACTTGAATGTGGCCATAGCCATCATTCAGGAGCACCAACCTGCCCTATAGCTGGATACGGGTGGTCCCACCTCCCCAAAAACACCTGTTTTGATTTTTTTCCCCAGCCTCTCTTTTAAACAACACACACCTGTGACCCAGTTGACCAGGGAGGGGAAACCACTCGTACTGCAATTTTATATTGGGAACTGTGTCTTTGCAACACTTCCTGTGACCTATGCAGTGTTGCCAACTCCTGCTGTTGTATCGCAAGTCTCGCGCATGACTGGATGTTTCTCTGAAAGCCCCAGTTCCTAGAGTCATGTGACTAGGTGAGGCTCTCAGCTGTTGTTTTAAATAAAGGATTTTTCTAGCCCAGAGAAGCTCACAAAAGTGACTCAGGTGCATCCTAAAGGCTGAGAAATCAGAAAGGGAGGAAAGTGAGCCCCAATTTTTTTAATTCATCGTTTTAAAGTCAAGTTCTCGATTTTCGGAGGCCTGACTCGTGGTTATTTAATACTTGGAGCTGGCAATACTGCAGCTACGGGGTCCACTCCGAACAGTTTGGACCTGAACTATCAAATACTGAATGCTCATAATAATAATCCCTAGCTCTTTTACTGTAACACCGACAGACCATGGTCGTTTATGGTGGGGTTCAATTTGGGACCTCTGGAGCTAAATACATGAGCCTCTTCTGCATGAGCTAAAAGCCACATGGCTCTTAGCTAACGCTGTAGCAGACTCTTTAATCTCTAAGGCCTGGGCTACGCTGCTCTCACCACTAGGTCACACTGCCTTGCAGTAAACAAACTACAGACCAAGTCCTTTCCCCAGATACTACTTTCAAATAACAAATAAATTCAAGAGCTGGTATTAATCCCCTCCACTGCGATAAATCTCCAGCATGCAATATAGCTAA